>KK502835.1:39336-131671 GCA_000688735.1 Glossina austeni
CAGTGCCGACCTCGAAGCATGTGTCCCCCGTAGTTTAATAAGACAATTAAATATCAGAAGAATAGAAAAAACATTCGAAAAGTGGCTCTGCGCTCGACTATTTCGCTTACTCGGTGGCAAGGCATAGATTTAACTCCCTCAACCACCAATATTATTGCAGATACCTTCAATTCATTAAATTCTCTCTGCTTGCTAATCCTAAATACATTTTTTTAAATTTGTTAACTCAAAAAGAAAAATTTCCACACATCCCTCGCATGTTTCTTTTAATGGCTCTGATTCTTCGGATAATTTTGAAATCTCAAATCTGTTTGCTGAGTATTTCTGTCGAAACTTTTCGGCTGCTAGTTTCGATTTATCAGCAAACTACCCATATCCTATAACTAACTTGATTTCCATACCTAATTTGGCCATTTCTGAATATGACGTTTTTAATGGGTTGAGTTCTCTAAAATACAGTTGTGCGCCTAGACCTGATGGAATTCCATCATGTGTACTTAAATCTTGTGCTGTCGGCCTATGTTGTGTTATCTCAAAGATTTTTAATCAGTCCTTGAATTTAGGTGTTTTCCCTTCGTGTTGGAAGAGTAGTTTCCGTATTTCTATTCACAAAAGTGGAAGTAGACAACTTGTTGAGAACTACACAGGCATAGCCAAGTTGAGTGTCTTGCCTAAGTTGTTCGAACGAATTGTGACTCAACATTTGGCCTTTGCCATCAAATCGTACATTTCTCCACACCAGCATGGCTTTCGGAAAGGGCGATCCACGGTCACCAATTTGTCATGTTTTTAAGGCCTTTTCTAGTGGCTCTCGCACAGATGTTCTATACACTGATTTAAGCAAAGCGTTTGATATGGTTAAGCAAAGCTTACTTATCTTTAAACTCCAAGTCTTTGCCTTCCCTTTCTATTTAGTGAAATGGATAAGCACTTATCTGCACAATAGATCCTTCAGAGTTTTGTTTAACTTCATCTGAATTCACCGTTATGTCTGGCGTACCTCAAGAAGCCACTTAGGTCCCATTTTATTTAGTTTATAGATTAACGGTCTTCCATCGGTGATTAATTCCAGCCAAATATTAATATATGCTGATGATGTGAAACTGTTTTCTTCCTTCTCTGTTGAATCGCCATCAGATCAGCTTCAAGGTGACTTAAATAATTTGGTTTCGTGGTGCTCTTTGAATCTTCTGAAACTAAATCTAAATAAATGTAAGAAGCTTTCTTTCTCAAGAAGAAAGTCATTCATTACTCAGTATTTCATAGATTCGCATAAGTTGGAGGACGTCGATTCGATCACAGATTTAGGCGTTCTATTTGACCACAGGTTACATTTCAACTTGCATATTGAGCTCTCGTTAAGCAAAGCTAAGTCCGCGCTTGATTTCATAAAAAGGTGGTCCAAGGAGCTAGATGATTCTTACATTTCAAAAGTATGCCTCTGTTGTGTGGTCTCCTTCATATCGGTGCTATGTAGATTCAGTTGACTCTATTCAAAAGCAATTCTTGCTGTTTGCCCCTAGGAATTTGGGTTGGGATTCGATTGCCTCTCTTCCCCCCTATGAAAGTAGGTTGCTTCTGCTGTCCTTACCGTCTCTTGAAAAACGTAGATTTATTCTTGGCGTTTCGTTTGTAATCAAAGTAATAAATGGTACTCTTGACTCGCCTTTATTAACTTTAATGTCCCTAACCGCTTCTCTAGGCACTTTATCTTGGTTAAGCTTAGTCAGTGTAAATATAATTATGAGCTATTTAACCCGCTCAGAGTTGTTTGCAAGAATCTAAATAACGTCTATCACCTATTCTCATTATCGGATTCTTTAAAGTCCATTAAAACAACATTGCTTAATACACGAAATTTACCAATGTCGTACTTAAACTAGCTTTTAACCCTAGAAAGTCATTGATGATTCGAAAATTAATTGATGTTAACTATTATCGGTTGCCAAGCTTATGCATGTTTGCGATGGCTTAGGGGTTAATTTGGTCCTGTACCGGTTGTAAGTGTGGCTCTATGCTAGTTGTGTACATGCTGTTTTTCTTTCTTTCCTTCTTATTTGTTTTATTTTTACTTACACTAAGTTTTAATATTAATTAATATATGTTTTGCTTTAAGAGTCAATTGAACTCGACTGTTATTTGTTTACTCGAGTTTCATGTATGAGTAGAATTAAAACAAAAAAAATTAATAAAAAAATAAATAATGAAAACTGTTATATATAAATATAAACATAAATTACATATATATATATATATATACAGTTACGCGTATCGGTGCCGATATGATAATAAGGTTTTTTTAATTTTAGAAAGAAGATAAGTTTTTGTCAGGCAGCAACGACTTCGTGCAAGACGAACTTTACCGCAACTCGGTTTTTAGCAGCGAAAACTACATGCATATGCAACCAATGTTCTACTATGGAACGAGATGAGAGGTACGATAGTAAATAATCAACTACTGTGCAGATGCGGACGAATGCTTGTACATTTATAGGGGAAGTTTCAATTGAAAGCAATGAAAAAAAAATGGAACAAAACAACGAAGTACTGCTTCAAATTTTATTTGGTTTTTTCAAATATATGATGAATACTTTTGCTCCCATATGTAAAGACGTAGAATTTTTTTTTTTAAAGCAATGAAGGTTGAGACAGATGAAGATATCTAAGATTTTTTTATATAATATTCAAAGAACTTTAACACATTGCCGACCGCTCGGGGAAATCTCCCCATTTTTTAAAATGTCGGTGCACGACCGATCGGGGAAATCTCCCCGTTTGACAATTTATATTTATTGTATATAATTTGATGGCCGCTTCTCTTCGTTGATCCCTATAGCGAGAATAGACTATGAAAAATTTTTACTCAAAATTGCAATACAACTAATAGAGGAAGAAGAAACGCAAAATCTGGACAACATGGACGAAGAGCCTTCAACAAGTAAGGAAAGAACAAAACAGTCGCCCAGAATTGATCCACCAGATAGATTTTCGATGGATATGAATAAACATATACTTATTCAAATTGTTACTGGCGGCAAGAAAAAATATCCCCACAGGCAATGTAAAGTCTGTTCTGCGCATAAAAAAATAGGATATACTCGATATATTTGCAAAAGCTGTGGAGTACCGCTACATAAACTTAAATGTTTCGAACGATATCATACTCTAAACAAATATTAAATTTTACAAACTTGATTTGGTCACTTGAATGAAAATAAATAAATATTAATTAATTCTATTAACACTATTTTACTATTTTATTTCTTTCTTTCTTTATTTCTTCTCAATGTTTATAAATACGTAATTGTTGTTTACATATATTTGAGAACTTCACTAGTTATCACACGTAAAAAATGCCCGGTGGGTAGCATATATTGAAGTGCAATTTGTGCGGTCGGCAATGTATTAAGGCAGATACAAAATCATTTCAAATTTTATCAGATTTCATTTGTAACACTTTTTCTTCAATGGAGAGTATTCGTTAATCCGCTTAAAATGAGCAGACAACTTTGTTTATTGTGCCGTTAAATGGTTTTGCTACATCATTACTTCCTTTAATTATTGTATTGTCTTACTTTGCCAAGTAAAAGAGTTCATGGTCAGAACCTAACCATTTTGCAATAGCGTTCTTGTTGCTGTTTATCGCGCAATCAAATTATTAGAAAGTGTCGAGTTTTCATACAGATTTCGTGTCGATTTCCCAGAGTTTTTACTTCTTATTGGTTTGCATTTTGCCACACTTCTAGTTTTTTCGGCTTAGCCGAGAAACCTGAACAGCGTTGCCATTTTTTCTCATATAACAGAAGCTTTTTCGACTATTTTTCTCAAGCAACCTTGTGCTTTGGACACTCTGCACACATACATACATACATATTTTTTCATTTCGGCGCAAAGAAACTGCAAATAACGGATTTTTAGGATAGCATTTCGCTGACAAAGAAAAGAAATATACAGCTACCGGCTTTTTAGGATTTATAGAATAGCATTTCATATCATTTTGCACCAATTCGATATTGTGTTAAAAAAACTCAGCGTAATAGCGCAAAAATTTGGGACATGTAGGGGGAGCACAACAACTCAAGACGAGTAGTAGACGGGCAGACAGGCTCAGATCGATTTAGAAAATGAAGTTGAATCCAAATTTATCATTTATCCATAAAGACGGGGCTTCATTGATTTGATTGGGAATTATTTTATTCAATATTTATAAAAGTAGATCACTATTTAAACTATAATACCACTATTGTGAGCCTTAGTTAGACCAAAGAAAATAATAAACTAATTAATAATTTCATCAAATAAGCGTATTAAATCGTAAAAGGGCTTTATTAGAATCACTACACGTTACTTGTCACTACATGTTACTTGTCACACAGATGTGACAAAAGCAACTCCAGAGCAACTCGTCAGAATGCGGCATTTTGCATAACCTATAATAATGTAATTAACTTTCACGAATATGCTTTTAAATAATTCAACGACCCGATGGAAGTGTGCTGTATTTGTTTTGCCGTTTAAAATAGTAGTATAAGAAGTGTATTCTAGGTATAGTCTAGCAATGATCCCATTTCCCATGTTCATCTTTTTTTGGTTGTAGGACACTTGCCATATTTAGTTGATGCCCATAAGTTCAATCTAAAAATTGATATCATACGCCCACAGTAAGCTAATAACTAACGATCCTTGGATATATATACTTTGCGAATAGCATCTGGAAATAAAAATGAACGAAAAAATGGATGTGATCCGCCTATAAACATGATCACTATACATAAAAACTACAACTTCAACGATGTAAAAGATATAAATCTAAAATTCCTCATGATCACTTAAAAATCAAATTTAAAACTTATCTCTAACACGCACACACACCCACATTTGATAACATATTTTACAAACTATGTATTCATTAGGATAGTATCGAAAAAGGATTTTCTTTCCTTTTTGTGGGCGTAAATATGCAGTTCATATTTTCTAATAAATATAAATAATATTTACTTTATAAGATACTTTGAAGACTGTTTAACGAATAGTATGTCTCACACTTATTTATTGTGAAATTGTTTTAGGAGTGTATTTTTATTTGAACCTTACGTAACATTTGTTGCATCCAGCTAAAATATTAATCATATATGAGACATTCAAGCAAAGCATCTATAAATAAAAAAATTAACATATTCTGCTAGGATAGGAAATGTAAAAATATATAATATCCAAATGTTCGCTTTCAAATGTTTGTAAAAAAATCACGCTGTTGTATTATATTTGAATGCAAAGCAGCAGCCACTTCTACAAAATATACATTTATGTACAAAAATCAAACTACAAAGATTTCTTAAGTCTCATTTCTGGACGTATTACAAGCGCAAGTAGCGCAAAATTTCTAACGGTTGAGAGCGTACGCAAACGTTCCTCTTCAATTTCTTTATTCCTATAAAAAAAAGAAAAGCATAAAATTTAATGTATTCTCTGGCTTCGAAAAACAACCTTCTCTCACATTTCTTTTTGTAAGCTGAATAAGCGCTCGGATTCGCGCAATTTCTTAATTGCATTTTCAACTCAATCGCGTTTTCGAATATCAATAATAGTTTGTAAAGTTTTGGTATGTTCCATTATTTCTTTGCAACGTCGTTCATCCGCTAAGCGAATTAATTCATTGTTCTTTCTTTGAAAGCGATAATTTTCTAATTCAGGTCGTAGTCTCAAGCGTTCTCGGTTGCTCTTCTCTAAATTCTGCATCATCTTGCATCTTCTTTAGCCTTGCGTTCTTCGATGAGTAATGAAAGCCACAATTCTTCGCGATGCTGTCTTTCATTTTCAATGCGTTCTATTTGCACTCCGATGTGGCCACTTAAAGCCTGCCTCTCTTGTTGTAAACGTTTTCTTTTCCCTTGAATTCCACTTTTCAATACTTCACGCTGGTCACTGTAAGTTAAAAATTTTCGAAAATTCGTCTGTATTCGTTTGTTTCTCTAGCTGCTTTTGCAAAATCTTGTTGCGCATGCATTCATTCATTTCAATCTTACATTTATCCCGATAACGAAGAACAGGGTCCTTCTCAGCCTTTTCTTCATTTTCTATCTGTCGCAAACGATTTTGGATTCCTGCACGATCCTTCAATATAACTTTGTATTCTTTAAGGCGAAACTATTGCTATTCAACAATTTGTCCTTTCAATCCTGACATAAATTCAATTCTATATTGACGTTCTTCCGCTTCTTTGAAAGTTTTAATATAAGATAAAACACTTACATTTAATAGGATTTTGTTTTGTTGGGCGCCACATTTTGTAATCTGTTTATATAGAGATGTGGCTGCACTTTGTGCTGGCTGGCTCTACATCTACAAAAATGAATTATAACTAATTTTTCAGCCTAGCGGGGTCCCTAAGTGCGTGATGTCATATAACAGTCCTCAGTCTGTGTCTATGTATTTGTTGATCCGGTAAGTCACCGCCCGTGACTACATCCATCATCTTTGCGAAACGTCCTATCCCTTTCGGAGCGCAACAAGAAAATGCATTTCACTTCACTTCTTCACTTCTTTTTTTCTTTGAATTGTTCTTTTCAAAACTACTATTAAAAACGATTTCTTGATGTTCATACCTTTCTGTCAATAATCGCTTCTTATCACTTTTGTGTATAAACTTAGCACAAATTACGAAGAATTCATAGAACATTTAAAAGCCTCTCTAAGGTATTCACAGTTTTAGGTCCATATTCGTATATGTACGTATATGCGAATCAAATGTTGTATTTTTTTTTTTTTATATAAGTATATAAAATTTCCGTTCTGCAAATTAAACGGCCGGTCGTTGAAGGAAAAATGCGTAGTTATACCTTTGGCTTACTTTCAGAGATCTTCCACTAAACAGTCCACTATCTTATCAACGACTCTTTTCGGCAATCAAAAACTGTTGTTTGTTTCAACTCGAAAAAAATTAATTTTATATACTTGTATTTTATACCCGATTGTCTCTCTTGCTCACACTTCTTCGTCCATTTATCACTTTCTTCACGCTTTTTCCTCATCTCTTTTTTTTTAGTTTTTCAAGGCGTTCCTTTTGACCTATAAGTGCTTGGGACACCTTCACCGAACGGAATTGCGTAACATTCACAATTCATGACTTTTTAATTGCATTTGCTTATGTCCACTTCCTTGCAATTTTTCGTTTAGTTTTATGTCTCTCACCTTCCACCAAATTTCAGTTGCTTCGTCTTAGTGTTTTATGCGAGGATTTTCCTCGGTAGCCAATATTTCGGGGCTTTTTATTCTGACCTTTCTTAATAAAATAACCCGCAACGCTGAAAAATTCCTGTTTGTTTCCATCTTTTGCAACTGCACACGTTTTTTTAGCAAACATTTTTGGACGCACTTCTAAAGTTAGTACAGAAATCAGATCGTCCAAAAAGTGTTCAAATTTTTCTTAAGGTAATTATAGAATATCAATATTAAAAAATATCTGAAAATAGTTACGATGCTCTTTGGAATAATGCGAATAAGTGGACATAAAAAATTTACATCCAATTTATTTTTTTAGTATTCTCTTCCTTTCAATATTACTGTTCAGAATGGTCTTCAAGTACAAACATTTAAAGCAGAATCCTGAACAGGTTTCGGAACTCTTGAAGAATTTATAGATCACCACAAAATATTTACATTGTTTATGTTGCCATTATAAAGTAAGTCAATTTTTTTTGATTCACCTTTTCCATAAATTTCAACAGTTTTGCTACTTTTTCAAGGAGCCCGAATTTAATATCGCAATCATTAGCCAAATACCCTACTTAGAAGGATCTGTATGAAAATAATCTTGGCATTTGGAAATTAGTCTCTTTAATCCGCAAAGATATTTGCGCTGAGTGTCGTCACTCATTACGTGGGCAACATTTTTTGAAAAATTGTTCTCTCTGCCTGTCCATGCATGTATACCCACTATTGTGACTCCTACAGACCAAGGCGCATTTCCAATAGCTATTTCCAGATAAGCATCACTAGCTGCTATAGAATTTCCTGTTATTGTGTTATTTTTTCACAAAATAAACTCTTTTCTGTTTTAAATCCTATATTTGTGTTAATTTCTGTCTTTGATTAACAATAGAAGAATTGTTTATATCGAATCACCAAAAGTAAATGTATAATAATCTATTCACTATCCTTTTGTTTGTTTATATTCTAGCCTCGCTTAGGGAGACATTGGAGAATTGTTTACTCCGAGTTAAAGCTTTGTTAACGGCTAATCATTGCGAATCAGCATTTGTTCCGGTTGAATTGGAAAACAGAGCTTACAAGGAAAGAAACATTTACCACAGATAAGCATTTTGCTTCCCAAGTCCTGTTGTAATTCAAGCAAGTCTCCTAATCCATATTTAAATTGCTTCATTGAACACAATCACACAAATGCGACGAACAAATCCCCGATGATAATACGAATACTGATGAATGATTGGAAAGCAATAATACATGAAAACTATCTTAAACTTTCGGTAAGAATTGCAAATTTTCTGACACACAAATAAAACATGCCGCCTCGGATGGTGAAAACATTCATGCGTATGGCGCAATGTAAATTTAACACGCATTTTAATTAATTTATATACACAACTTAATCAAATAGAAATTTCACAAATCAAAGAAATGAAATATGTGCGATTGTGTTATTTTTGCGATTCCCATTTGGTCCCCGATAGTTACCAAAGCTAAGCATTTGAAGAGTTGTATGTGAATCTATTTTATTTGTAAGTTCAAGAAAAAGAAACAAATCGCAAGTCTAGCGAATCGGTAGCCAGTAGTGGCGCGATCCAATGGCTGTAAGGATTATGGGAAATATGAGTTGGTCGGTCGGAGGCATCCCAAAAAGAAACAGGCTATATTAATATGTATTTTATTTATTCATGATTATGTATGCGCAGAAACAACCAAAATCTCTGATTTAAAATTGTTATTGGTTTCCGATTTTGACAGTTTCCACAGCTCTTTTTTGACTCAATGTTTAAATTGGGTATTTTTGGGGGCTTTATGTTCTTTGCTTTCTTTGGATAACTCTCCACTCGAAATTTGCCGGATGACTTAGTACACAGCGTGTGTTTGCGCTTTGAGGGCTGACGTCTCCAACGCAATACAGTTCCTGCGCTCTTGTTACCATTTTTCCCCCATGCTCATTATTCTATTTGTTGACTTCACTCCCTTTATCTATAAGCAAGATTTCCTCTTCACTAGTTATTTCGCCTTCGTCATTATATCGTAGATTGGCGAACAATTTGGCGATATACATTAACAATTCGCACAAATCTTTCAAAAATATGCCATACTGCGAATATTTTGAATTGTTGGCCTATTGGAATTATTCAAACGGTTTTATGCATCGACTCAAAACCTTGAAATCTTAATTCATTAAAATGCCGAAATACCGAGTTGTTCTTTTTGCGAGTTATTTTCAGATGTGAAATTATCATTGCTAACTTTCTTTCATTCATTCATTCCAATGAGCGGCGACCATTTCGGTACCTCCTTTCTCTTTTGGCACTAGCCAAACTTGTGTTAGTAACGGCGGTTGTGTAGTGCAAGTATCAGCTGACCTTAGTCTGGCCAATCGATATATTACATTAGTAATGAAAGTGAAAGTGCTTCCTCAAAGCAAATAAATTTCCGGTTCATCAGCACTTCCATCAATATCAATTAGGTCACTAGTCACTGTTGGCTTAGTGTTTTTATTACTTTTAGCTAGAATGTATACCGCTGGTAAGCAGAGCACTGAATATTCTTTTCAATGTTTGTGATGGTATTTTCAAATTCTTCAATTTGGACACTTTTTCGGGTAATAAACAAGCAATCGATGAAAATAGATACTTTTCATTATATGTAATATTAATACTACTGCCAAACTTTGGTTTTCAATTGGGACCAATATTTATTTTAAGCAGATGTTTTTTGTTAGCAACACGTGATCTTGCCAACAACAAAATACATAAGCCCTCGTCTTTGCAGAAACAAAAACAGATGTTCTTTTTTTGAAGCTAAATAGTTCATATATTTCATCAGTTTGGTTTTTTTTTTTTGGTGTTTTTTGTATATAAAACCAGAGAAACTTGATGATGCAAATCTCGTGATGATTTATTATTGATTTATTGATGATGCAATGATGAGTTTGATCTCTCTTGCAGTAGTTATTTAAGTTGTAATAGTCCACTCAGAACTGTTCATTCTGTGGCTTAGTCCAAAAGATTGATTTCCTTGGTATCCGGAACAAAGGATCAACAAATAATAAAAAGTCATCGCTCTACTGGATGTATTGCTCCTTCCGCCAGCTAATCAATTCTACTAAACAAAACCGAAAAGGTAAGTAAAATGTTGTTGAATATTGTTATTAAATAATCAATGTTGATGAATATGTAAAGATCAGGGAGAATGGTTTCTTTGCTCATATTATGCTATTTGGCAGAAGAGGAAGATCGAGATTGGAAAAGGGAACTTGTAAGACATAGTTCTGTGAATGTTTAAATCTTCTTACGTCACTCAAAAGTTTCTGAATGACTTTGTATTCATGGACAATGTGCATAAAAGCACGTATATACCGTTGCATGTAAATTTTTACAGAAATTTTTCAAAAGAGGCTTTTATTGACATTTTATGGAAAGTTGGTGCGACTGATGGCTTAAGCAGAAATTACATACCTGCGTTTGGTCCTTCCCTTGGGCTTGTTGGAGTCTGAAGACAACCAATGGTAGCTGCGTTGCACAGAGCGCCTTTTTTGTTATTGTATCAGAAATGCTACAAGAAATGAAAGAAAAACTTTGCGCCGACTGGATTGGGTGATGCGTTAATTGCAACGCAGAGGAGTGATTCGACTAGAAATTTGACACTCCTGGTTGTAAGTATGTATATATATTTTATTCGTAAAGTTTGCGACCACCTCATGAAAATTATACCAGCGAACTTTTGAAATCTATTGGGATCCTTCTTGATAATAAAATTACATTTAAAGACCGCATGCTTAATGTGGTAAGATCCGTCTTTCCAATTATAGACCATAAGTCTAAATTCAATATAAAAATAAAATTCTCTTACATAAATGGGGGTCGTACGCATTTTAACTTGTGATTGCCACACCTGAAGAAACTGCTCTCATCACCCACATTAACCGCCTTCCGGTTGTTCAAAATCAGATTTCCAACATTTGAATTCTACCCCAACTTAAGCATTGCATTAATGATTTGGTTGCTTTCTTCGAACAACGATGTAGAGGGACACATTCCTTTTATCTTAGAATTTGAAATATCTTGTATTAGCCGATGTACCAAAACTTGGTAGTATATACACATTGAAAAGAAAAAACAATATTTACGTATAAGAACGCTTGCTTTAACGATGATGATAGTTTTGTTTAGAAATGCTTCCAAATGAACGCATAATAAATGTTTCATTGCTCTGTTTGTAATGAATTTATATTAAAAATATCAGTGTAATTAGTACTCCATTTAAACATAGTTCACGGACCAGCGCGCATTATTTGCATCATCCTGGAAACACACCAAACCGAATCTGGCACTACAGTTCCCAAATCTTTAAAGAAACGTTTGTCTGAAATCTATCGTAACGAGATACCATTTGTAACGCCAGCGGTAATCGAATTGGAAGCAGTATCAACGGGAAAAAAGGTAGCGAAAGTAATATAAATGATGGAGCGGCTTAAAACATCATCCAGGATGAAGATGTTAATGCAATTCTTAACGACTTACCTTTAAAACTTTTCCATAGTGTGCACAATTTCTTTTTGTTAGAGGCTTATCAGCTATATTTGTTTTATTTCTAATTAAGATGAAAAAAGAAAACATTTATAATTCTACCGGTACGTCTATAATCGATAATTGACGTTTTAATTCCTTCCAAAGTTCATTTTGGGCCATAAAAATATTTTTATATTATTCTTAATAGATAAATTTAATAATAACTCTAATAGTTTTTTTTACATTCTGCAATCGGTTTAACATTCTGCGACCGGTTTTAACATTTTGCGACCAGTATTAACATTTTTGTACTGTTAAAGAGAATAAAAACAAAAACGTCTGACATCCACGTAAACTTACAACTCAGCATAGCATTAATTTTAAAGAAATTATCGCAAAACAGTGGAATTTTTGGCGGATAGTTTCACATAGTGAAAATATATTTTTACAGTCGTTCTATATTTATTTCATCTTCGAAATGATTATTTGATGGTTTTTCAAAATTTCCCGTGCTAACAGAAATATTGTTGGAGGGGTCTGGCTTTCTAAAGAAAATTTTCCCTTTTCTCGGCTTCAGTTGCAAGAACTTCGATATGGAGTTAATAAACAATAATTTTTTTTGCGTTAAATTAGTTCCTATACTTAAATCTCTCAGTTTTTTTTCACTGTTTTATCCGTGTAAAAAGTTGAAATGTTATTACATTCTTATAGTTTCAGGCTGATCCTTCTCTCAATCAATTTGGACTGAAGGTAAAATATGTGCTGACGGGCAGCTATTCAGTTTAGACATTGTTTCACCAAAAGGCATTGAACGCATAAGCACATAATGGCTACGTAGATTAAAGATTTTAAGACGGTCAAACGATATATTTAGAATATTGAGATGTGACCTATGTGTCCACCTGACGGACTTCACACTAAATATTACATATTTCTTGGAAAATCTTTGATTTATATTTCTGGGTTTTAAGACTGGATTGCAAATTAGTGAGCTTCTATGTACAAATGAAACATGGAAGACTTTGACTGCAGTGTGGTTGAACGTTAGCTTCTATTTATTAAGATGCTGAACAAATTCTTGCTGTTCTCAAAAGTAGGCGCGTACATGTACACGTGTACTATAGCGCATGAGGGTATATAAGAATGTGAGTTCTTCCGCTGAAATTTAAGCAGCATAGTTTTTTAATGTAGAATAGGTCGAGTTCTATGCAAAAAACAAACAAAAAGCGTCAAATGTGACAAGTGTTTCTTTCTCTTCTTAGTTCAACAAATAATGTTACCGAGTTTCGTAGTGGCCAATAGGTGTAATGGCCAATCTGTAATACTGTTAACATCGACGATAAAGGTAAATCTCATTTTTCGTTATTTCTTTATTTGCTTTTGCTATCTAAAATATTTAGTGTTACATCAAACTTTGCGTTCGGTCTTCGACCTACAATGAGTATTTGAGCTTCTGATGTGCTTATGGAACTAATTTACTAGTTTGTAGATAATTATGCTCACGTATCGTGGCCGGTATGTTTTGATCTTTCAGCAATTGTTTAAATAAGAAAACAAAATTGTAAAAAATTTGATTGAAAAGGACGAGAATAGTTGGACCAACGCTCTTCGCCATTTTGAAAATTTTTGTTTCGAGAAAAAAAGTTATTTTAGTTCGGTCAAGGAAAACCTTATTACAGGTAGTGAATTTTTGTCCACATATTTTAGACGATTCACATCATGTTTTTTGTTTCATGAAACAACTTGTGTTGATTTTTGAATCCATAAATCAAAGGATGGAATCTTTATAAATAACGAAACAATTCTTCCCTCATCTAGGTAATTATTTTGACAGTTTTCACTATTATCTTTGGCTTGGGTCAATTTAAGGTGTACTTAATTTACAAAGTTTTTGCTTTAAGAGAAGATTTTGCAAATATGGAACTCATGATTAAACCTAGAAGCTTGCAACAAATATATATTACATATGTTATAGTTTGTGTTATGTAGAAGGATTTAAAACCACAACTGAAACTTCATTTCAGTAACGTATATTTGCATTTTTAATTTTAATCTGCACCACTCTTTGAACAACTAAAATAATTTTTCAAAGAACGTATTTTTATGTGCAAGGCAAGTAATAGACCTGTACTCCTAGACTCATCGTAAGACACATAATTTGTTTATTTTTTTGAATATTAATTAGTGAAAAAAATCTATTAATTTATCGATAATGTTTTTGCATAAAAGTTCAAATTAATCCACGGAAAAAAACTTTTTGAATTAATTTTCTAAATTAAAATCCTAAATAATATCAAGCGATTGAGGTGGGAGTGCAGAAAGCTATAGGAAGGAGAAGGAAAAAAATGAAGAAAGTTGGTACTTTCACAGAATTGTTGGATAAGCACCAACTCAATATAAAACCACGTTGCAATGCATTTTGAAACATCCTAGAATTACTCTTCTTCAGCTAGTGGGGACCGATTACTTTCACATACCATCTTTATTTGAAGTAGGAAGGTATGGGTCGTTCAAAGAGGTTCGTGAGATCCAAGGTTGCCCGGATTGCTGATTATAGCTACATCAAATCAAAGTCTCACACTGACCAAGAACAAATTCCTTTGATGCTTTTTTCTAGCAAACAAGGGGTTGTCCTCACTATTTTGCGCATATCTAATAAACGATTTATAGATTGAATGTAAATGTTTGTGAATATTTTTTGTACTTCGCTTTTTCTTAAAAACCCAGAATTGTGCAAACACTGATGACGATATGGATGCTAATGACAATGGTGATTTTATGTACACTTGCTTACTTATACGTGTTTATGTGAACAAAAGTTCACAAGGAATATACCAAAATTTTTTTCTTTTGCTTTTTATTATAATTGTCTTATCAATATTCTTAATTCGCCAAAGTTTGTAATCTATTCCGTATCATCAATCTTTCCACATATCATCATTTCAACGGAACTCTTTGTCTCTATACAGTCTGCAAGTGTTGTTTCTGTCGACATTAATGTCAATGGAACCCTTTCTCTCTATATGCATTCTGCAAGTGGTTTTTCTGCCGACATGAATTTCAACGGAACGATTTCCCTCTATACAGTCTGCAAGCGTTTTTTCTGTCGACATTAATTTCAACGGAACCCTTTCTCTCTATATACATTCTGCAAGTGTTTTTTCTGCCGACATGAATTTCAACAACGGAACGCTTTCTCTCTATACATTCTACAAATGTTTTTTGCTTTGATAATCATAATAAAAATACAGACGTCGGGTGCGCAAAAACAAAAAAAAACAAAGAGAGAAATCCCAAGGAAACAGCAAGAGTAATTGTGAAATCAGAAAACGTGACATTGAACTAAATATAAATATCTTGTGCGGAATGCACTTAAATGTTTGATTTGATTGTTTTCGTACGTATCGTCAACGTGTGAATACAGCTCATGGGCGAGATGACAATTTGAAATATTGGAAAGATCTGAACTTCTGTATCTCGCCTGGAAAGTCATTTAGAAAACAAATGCAAATTCCAAACTAAAACAATAAATATTAAATTAGATATTATTTGTAGAGAATGTGGTGAAGAGTTCGATTGCTTCGAAAAATATCATCAACAATTAAATTCGCCGCATAACCAACTTGATAACTCCGTCCGGCTTTGGCTGTATGAGGATGGATTGTTGATTTATAGATTGATAAAATTGATTGATTGCGCCTAGTTGGGTATTGTTTGTAAACGAATTATAATATATTATTGAGGGTTGGTTAATGGAGGTTTGGGCAGATACAAATCAAACAACTGTATAAAGAAACTTTCGTTTCAAATGAGAACCACCAGACCAGAGAGAAAGCGCTGATGAATTTTGCCATACGAACGAACACCCAGAAGAAGACCGGTTAGAAAGCGACTTTAAGCAAATAGAAAAAAAAATGTTGTAAACTAAAATGCTAATTAATTTGATCATTATATTATTTATAAATACCAACCAATTTAATACCATTTAAGAAAAAGGAAAGACATTGTGCATATAGCCAAATTTCGCAAAATAAACAAGTCCACCAACTTCCCCATCGCTGAATATTTGTCTGGAGCAGTAAATAAAATGCAAAAATTCTTTCTGTAAATAATTTAACAAATAACTTCTGTCTTAAAAATTAAAATGAACAGTTATTAACCTTATCAAGCCATTCCGATTTTGCTGTTCAAGCTCTATTGCAAATACGAATCCTTTAAGTAATTGAACTTTTTCTTCTAATTTCGAAATGCGCTCGAGTTTACATTTGCGACATTTTGCCGCCGTCACACGATTTCGTGGAGATGATGGGTTCATCTTTAATTTCTATTACGTACATTCGTGAAGTATTTATCAAGCTTACCTAAGTTCGTATATGTAAATAAACCGCCACTCATCCCTTCCCAGCAGTAATTGTAGAGGAGACTACGTTAAATGTTCGTCTACTACTAAATGCAATTCTCCAAAAAACTAGGTTTATAGGTATTACGTATGGAATGTTTGTTGTCACACATTATTTGAATTTTATAAAAGGTTCCGGTTCTGTCATCTGCCAGCAGGTATCTTTTTAATATTACTAAACTGCGGTGGTCTCCAAAGATGAAGTGATTGTCCGTCGGAGATTCTTAAGAACTGTATGGCTATATTTGACGCAAGTCTCAATCTCGAACATATCTACATATTTTAAGTGGATATTCTTGCATACGTCAAAAATAAACAAAAATCAACAGCTGCAATAATCATAATAATGCCTCTTGATAACAACTATTGTGAGTCTAGAGCCGTGTGTTGCTAGTAAGTGTAAGTAACCGGACGATTCTACGCTGGTTTGTTGGATGTGCAATAATGTCGCCAATTCAAAGTGTGCAGGTTTCAGTGATAGACAATGGGTTACGCTGGGTGTGCAAGGAATGCCGTCAGAGGGATAAGGACTTCCAAAAGCTCTTTAAACATACGCAAAGCACGGTCTTAGAGCTATACAAAGATCTGAAGAAGCTAATCGACAAATTTAACGATGTTGAAGATATTTTTAACAATAGTTCTGCGTCTTGTCTACCCAACGTTGTCATTACTGACGAACAACCATTACATGATCCTAATAATGGCTGGCGTCTTCAACTCCAAGTCTCGTCCCATTATAGTGATTTTTGCTCTATATCTCGATCTACGACATCGTTAATGACAATTCTATGATTTCTCAAAGTGTTAATACTCAAATTGAAGTTCCTTCGGTTATGGTTCAGCTGGATTTTCTGATACGATGATTTTAGCCGAGGGTAAGGAGGTTGCGCATTTCGCAAATAAATAACCAAAATCCAAACCAATGATTAGCCGACATGCCGATTGATCATTCCGCTCTTGGAGTGCAGGGAAGGGAAAATCCTTCAATCGGACTTGGGGCAAACAATTTTAATAATTTGCTATGTATTTTAACGCGTGTGTTAAAGGGCTGATTGCATACATTAATGATAGGATTAACTTTGGGAGAGCATCTGTGTCTTAGACGTATTGTCGTCAGTTTAATTATGCATTAGCTTATCGCATGTTTATTTTTCTTAACTTTTTTTTGCTTTATTTTTTGAAGTTACATGCATTAAATTATATTTTCAATTGTATGCATTGGCTATATAGATTAGCTAATGATATTTAGTACATAAATAAATATTATGACTTAATTTCTACCCAACTCGCGACATACGGTGGAATTTAGTCTTCTCAGCTTGTCGTTATGTCCTTCACTTATTGTAAGCACGCTGCATTTGTCCTTTCCTTCTTTTTAGTTAATATATCTTTTCCTTCTTTTTATTTAATACTTAATTATAATTTCACAGTTTAAGTATACCATTTTAAGTTTCTTATCTTTTTCTTAGTTAAATCTTCATTATAGCTAAGTGTCGTAGAAATAAATTAATACTAGGTTTTTAAAATAATGTTCCGTTATTTTAAAGAGACGCATAATTCTCTTCTGCTGCTTCTTGGTTAATTGGAGTCGATAACCAACATCAATAAAACAAATTCTATACAACCAAAATACAACAAAAAATGAGATTTTCATATTAGATACTTACAAACCTGAGAAATAGTACATTTTTACCACCTCAAAACTAAGTAAATTCAAATTTGGCTATGTCCTAAGCACTATGATGACGGGACGAAAGGGTACACATCATTGCACGATATCACAATTGCGGAAGGAGATCAAAAAGGAGCATTTGCAAAATCAGTATCCAATTTAAAAATTGTTTTAGACTGACATGCTGTGTATTAAAAACTACATGTGCATAGATTTAAATAGATTCAACCAACGGAATTAGAAAATCTTGCATTTGCCCAAATTCTATTGCTGGACGCATAATATATCAGCAATGTAGAAAATTATTTAACTACTATAACTTCAATATGTGGAACTTTTTACTTATAATACTCAATAAACAAAGGTTCTTCATGTAATAATTTATCAAAAAAACTTTTTATTTATGCTTAACAATGCTTAATTTTGCTAAATTTTTTTAGCTTTCTTAAGCATAAATGAAAAGTATTTTTGATAAATTGTTACAAGAAGAACATTTGTTTTATTGAGTATTATAAGTAAAAACAAATACCGTCTTACGCATCTAATGTATCTTTTGCTTATACGTATTTCCAATCCTTACCCTTCTTCTCTTATCAAAAAAGAAGCACTAGTTTATTGCATTAACGTCATTGCAAATCAGTTGCCTATTCACTATGGAAATTTTATTACTGGACTCATAGCCACTACATAGCTACTAAAGTTGCAAATTGCTCTCTTGAGTATAGGAAAATATGCGTAACTTTGGCTAAGGACTATTAAGGCGTTCTCAAAAAAGAAGGCATTAAGGATAGCAGTAAATATCATATCAATAAATACTTGGCATACAATCGCAATATAGACAGGAAATCGTTAGCAGATATAATTCAAAATGTGTTCCTATGGGTTTTTTCTTAATTATTATTAATTTAGCCAGAAAATAAATTCTAAGACTAAAGTCTTAAAGCACTAGCATCTTAAGTGCTATCCAGTTTTATTAAAAACTCACCGCATTTGAGATTCGAACCATTGAGTCGCTACTTAAAACTCTTTGCCGACGCGGCCACTCATGCGGATATTTCCTATGATTTAACTTCTATTACCTATATGATATTCGCTTTTGTATTGTAAATTATATAAAAGGTGGTTAACCTTGCCTATATGATATAACTCGGCCACTAAAGCAGTTCAGAGTTAGATTTCCTTTTGAATGCACGCACATGCCCCCAATTTCATAAGTGATCAGTAACGACAATTTGCGCAGCATGTTTTTATTCAGAGATACACAACAGAAACAGCAACGATATGCAACACCATAGAATTTCAAACAAGTTTAAATGCTAACTACGAAGGAATTGCTTAGACCGAATATATTGACACCCAACATTTCTTTTGATTGTTACATCCCGAAATTAAGGCCCACATTTTTATTTTAAATTTTTCTTTCTAATCATTTGTTATTGTGTGCACTTTTGTCAAAAAAATTTACACAATTTACATAACGGATACAGCGGAGTTCATACATAACTGTGGCTTATCGCATATATGGAACGGGCCCATTGGTAGAAGAAAATTGCCACTAGGAAAAATGTCAATAATAATAAATTTTTTTTTTAGTTTTGCGTATTCATAAAAATCACGGTACTACGATAAGGTAATTTTCGAGTAAGAGTGTAACATATATTACGCTTTATAGTAGTAGCTGGACTAACTGGTAACTAACAACTTTCTGCAAATCAATATAATTATTGCTATGTTTTGGCCTTTATGTTTTCGAATAACATTTGACCAACCGCGGTATCTGCCTAATAAGTTAATATCTGTTGCTATAAATGTATGTTAAATGTACTACGAGATGTGCATCGCCAAATTGAAATAGAGTGGAAGCGTAGATGTCATTCGCTTGGAAATTTGGCCAATCTCTCTCCTTAAATTTGCATTATTTTTAATTAAAATTAAGCTAATAAGGCTGAGTGAATCAAATGTCTTGAATTTTTAGTGAAAAACCTGGCGGATGAATTTAAAAACTTTCGCTCAAACCCAATTGTCCTTCGCACAAATATAGTTGTGGTGGATGAACTCATTAAGCAAAATTACAGGGCTTAATACGAATTTCTGGTATTCACCCCTAATAGAAGTTTAATAATGGAAGAAGAATACCTGGTTATATAAAAGCAGTGCGTGCACAGTATACTGCTTGATTTTAGATTGCTAACAATAAAGGCTTATATCGACTGTTAAAAGGCATGCTTCAAAACAGAGTAGTAGCAATCCGATTGTAGGGTTTATTCAAAATGAGCCAGAAAGCAAAAATTGTTCATGCTTAAAGAACTGTTTGTCTTTCTTTTCTCAGAAATGCGATGCTCATAAATGATCATCCAAACATTGATGATAATTGGCGGTAAACAATTTATAAGGACCTTCATCTGTTTTTGGATACGCGAGAGAATTGATTGCCAGCTGCAGTATTTGATTTCTCTTTATTACCGTGCTAAGAGTCGGTTGACGTAGACAAAGCTTTTGCTGCCAAAAACGCGATTAAAATCGATGTTTCGAAAGTATTTTATTCTTTAAACAAAGTTGTATCGATCTTCAGAGAAAATATTTTGGAAAACAATAAAAAAGAACACTAGGAAATTTACTCACAAATTCGTCCATAACAGATTAGTTTATTTTGAATACGGTGGAGTACATTTTTTTTTAGAAATTGGCCAAATATCTTTCAGTCGACATCTGACAAACGTTTCTATTAACGTTTTAATAAAATGCACATTTCTAGCTTAGCTGTGATTCATTCTAATTATATCGAAGCCGGCTCTTTAATTTAATATTAATTTAAACTATTTTCAGTTTGTGTTGTTGATCTTTTTTCTACTATTTTTCAAGTAAATATTTATGGATCTAATTGCTTGTGATTTTGTCGTTATGGCTATTGTCGTTGTTACTATGACTGTAGTTGTGTTGTCGCACAACATTTATGGTCCTAAGCATTAATTTTGATCAAATATGGTTAAAATTTTGCCAACAAGTTGTGCTTTTTTATAATGATAATCTTAAAAAATATATAAATTTCAAGTTTATGAAAAAATGCTTTATGTAAACTGGCTTATATTTTATAAAAAAAAATATAAAAAACTGCAAAGCTTCAACCGAATTTTTTAAGGCCCATCAATAGCTTCTTTATATACAATATAATGCTTTTTTATATACAAAATAATGATGTTTGACTGTAAAGCAGAATGAAAATGCTGCGCTCGAATTAAACTCTACATCAAGTATATGTGAAATTAAATTTTTATGGACCGTAGATAAAATCCGTGTCATTTCAGGCTAATTCGTTCGATTTTGGAAACTGAGATGAAAATTAAAAAATAGGAAACTTAAAAGTCAAAAATTTTAATTTATTCGATTCTAACTATCTGACTTGGGATCAAGCTTAATCTTCTAGATAAAGTTTTAAGGAAGTGAATTTTGCTTCAACAGATGAACATCTAAAAATGCATAGCCAAACATTTTCCGCTGCTCCTTCTTCTTAAGAATATATGTTTAGTGTGCTCCGTTGCATACTTACACGCTACTACCTACGCTAATACTCATCAAACGTGAAACAAATCCAATGATATAAAAAAGCACTAACCCTGGAATATTTAATTTTTATTTTTTCTTCGTGTGTTCTAAAAAATTTTCATTCACTTTTGCGCCGTTTTCTATGCATTTCTTATGTTTACACAATTTCTAAATTTAAATTTGTTTTCTACATGTTTTCCATCGTTTTCGTCGGTTTGAATATGTGCGTGTCTTCATGCGTTTTTTTTTTTTAGTTTTTTGAGTTCACATTAAAATTCAAAAATCTTCATTTACATTTTTGGCATATCACATAAGGTGTACAAAATTAAATTTTTTTGTTCGACCATTTCAAACTCACACGAGTAATTATTTGAACCAAAACAACATTGTCTTCGACTCCTCTTTTCCTCCAGTTTCCATCTAAATGAAGATTAAAGAAGCCGTAAAAAAAGAGTTGGAGGGGGGAACGCTCAATTCAAATCTCTTAGCGTATCCAAGGAACTCATCTAGAACACGTTTTTTGAAAAATGGAAGGCGTAACTCATCTTAAGATAGCCTTTGTCGTGAATACTCTTTTTTTAAACACATTCATCCGTGTGAAATATACTTTTATCCTATTACGTCAGTGAGTGAAATTTGCATGTTAACAGTTAGTGTGTAGAAATTACAACCCTTGCACAAGTGTAAAGCGAAGCAAAAAATTAACTTAAAAAATGAAGTCTGCCGTCTGTAGATAGGACTTGCAACTTTATTCTGATGGAAATGCAAACAGGACAATAATTAGATCAATTTCTATAGTATCTAATCTGCATACATTTGCAAACAACTTGCTCATATTTTTATACACTATCCCATTGATAGATCATAGAACAATATGCGTGTAGTAATTGAAGGAAAGCCTAAAATTTAGTATACATTTGACAAATCAGTTTTAAAGCTCAGTGGAATATACCTATATATATTTAGTTGAGTCTATGGGATACATCTTTGCTGCTCACGATCCGTTTGGAAAGCATTTCTTTGTCTTCGTTTTTTAAAAACATCTTGGCGCTCGCTCACTCAAGATCATTCTCACACCAGATTTTTTTATAGTTATAAAATAGTCTATGGTTTGTTTTGAGCAGATAGGGTTTGCAACGTGACCTGTGCATACAAACTTTTCATTTGAGTTGCACGAACCATCGGAATAAGTTCGCGAAAGGAGTTGAGTTGCCGATTATTATATTATACATATAAATATGAAACAATTGTTACACAATTAAGAAAAGTCCCTATACGCGGACTTATCTTTACTTCCGCCTCTACTTAAAGATACATATTAGTGATGTACTGTTTTGGTGTTTTTAAAAGCACGAGTGCATATACTTGGGCGACTAATTTCTTTCTTCCGGTTATATCAAATCTATATTTTACAGCGCCTTTGTAATATGCAATAAAGATATAAAAAGCAATTAAGAAAATTTACATTCGCCTCAATTACTTTTGAAACGTTAAATAAGGTCTGCATTGTACAAACTTGAAATTTTAAACTGGCTGCAAACTACTAGCAAAAAACCACAAATTCCTGTCGAAAACGAAGCTCCTTTAATCAATCTTGAAGTTATATCCAATATGCCTTGATTTAACCAATACCAACAAACCATCAGAAACATGAAAATCTGCAAACATATTTCGCAAATGCCTCTTAACAACGTTTCCCTTACGTCCGCTATGTGTATTGTTTTCGGAAATAAAAAAGGGGAACGTAACGAAACTATCTTTTTCACTTGAATATTTCAATATACGATTAAAGTTCGGATGATGCCAACATCTTTCTTGTAACGTATGGAGAAATTACAGCTTTCAATTAATGAAAGGAGTCGGTATGCTCGGCACTTAGAGGAGTGGAAAAACGACTGCGGTTGATTTTTTTATCGTTTCCGAACGCCTATGGATGGATTTAATAAATGGCTTCCAAATTCATTCGAAACTAATTTCTAATTATACGTTAGACTGAAACTAGCTTGAACAAAAATTCAACTACCCGCAAATGCGGAATAGCCTAGGAGATATCCCTAAAAGAAGCAATTCCGCACTTCCATCCTGGAAAAAGATGGCCCGGATAGGCCGACTAAAAAGCAATCTAAAATATAATAAACATTTTGATGTTATTGTTTATTTACGAATTATACGCCAATTATTACTCATAAATAATTGACGGGTATATGCAATTATATATCAGAAAATAAGAATTTATGAGAATTCTTTAGGAAGTTTCCGTCCTAAAGTTGTTTATATACACAATTTTATATTTATGTATTTTTAAGTATTTGTATGTATTGCGTTGTACAAATTTTGAAAGAACTTTTTAAAGAGACGTATAAAAATAGTACACATGTTTGAATTGAAAATAGAGGGAAATTTCGGATAGTTATGGAAACGCATATAATGTGATCACTAATACTGCTGCAAATAAATTAAATGTGTACACGCGTCGGTCGTACATTACGCCTAACTTGTAGCACGATGTGGCGTACGCGAGTTATTTCTTTATTTATTTAAACTACGATATTATATAGAATAGTATGATTTAAACTTTGAAATAATATAAATCAAGGCAATATGCATCGTGTTATATCTAAAATAATTCTTAAGGGGTAAAATTTTGGGATAACTTAAATTACGTTCGCAACCTCAAACTTTTATAAAAAAAAGAATCTGATGTTCAACTTTGTGACGAAAAACAAAATTTAAAAATGTATTCAAAATATAATAATTGCGATCGCAAAATTAATTATCATCAAAAACTAGAGCTACTCTACATTTTCTTCTCAAACTTGGTTGAAACTTCTCTTATTAGTGATAAAATAAAAACCAAATAAAAAGAAATTGAAAAAGCGTATAGCGAAACACATATTCGATTTTTTGACATCGTCTTATATCATGACTCTTATAATATTCGCAAATATTTTACGTTGTTGTACGAGGGATGCCTGTACTTTTAAATGAAAAAAAAAAACGACAAGTAAGATAAAAATAATTTGAGGGAAGGGGCGAGATAAAGTAAAACAACAGAGCCGTTGAGATATAAAGACTATGTAAGTGCAGTTATAGAATTTTTAATAAAAAGCGATCTTTGCATTTATAAAAAGCACCTTAATGCAAAATAGGCGTGCTTGCAGCAGAGTTTAGTTGAACTTTGATTCATCGCATTGCATTGCAAAGAGGAGTTTTAATAAGGAAATTTCTCCGCAGTATAGTCAACAAATACAAATTTTGAAATTAATTTTGAATTTAACGAAATACCACATCACTCAATAATACCATAGGATGACATATAGATGCCGCCACTATTGACAAACTCATATGAGTTTTGGATAGAAGCGAAAATGTATCAAAATTTCATGACATTCTAACTGTTTATATTTAACATTTGATATTTGTTTTAGCGACGTTACTTTTGTAATTTTCAGAACAATGCAAAAATCTGAACTTCGTATGTTAACAAAGCATTACTTTTTAATATGGAAAAGTAACGCTTAAGCAAAGCTATTTCGACTCTGCTCCATCGAGACAAAAGTGCGGCCATGGAATCACGGATGATGCTAAACAATCTGGTTGCCAGAATTCGTTAACTATACCGAAAAACGTAAAAAAAGTTGATTCGAACACCGAAAAGTGATGTTGCGCGATATAGCTGAAATCTTAATGATCTTAACGAAGACAGTGTATTTGTTATTTTGCATGAAGAAAGTCCTGTTCAAGGAGCGTCGCAAAAACTGGCAAGGATTATGGGGCCCTTTTATCTTATAAAGGGTCATTTATCTTAAATTGCGCCCGATTATCTTAAAGAGAGTTTAAACGAAGTGTTAGTTACGCTCAAAATTCATTACCTAATTTTTGTTAATTGTTGGTAGATTCAATAAGAATTATATCTATTATAAGTAAAAGAAGAAGAAGAAGAAGAAAGAAAAAAAAAGAAGAGAAAATATTCAATAGAAAACAATAAATGGCTTCTGTGCTTAAATGTAAAATTTTTTGATTTTGTTATACAATTTGGCAGCACTTTATAAAATCATCAACCTTTTGCCTTGTCCTGCGGATAAATTATACAAAACTATACAAGGTTATGTATCACTGCCTGCTATGGTTTGTGAGCGGTCTATTCTTCTTATGAGCGTGGCTTCCAAACTTGGTCTGTGGTCCATTAACAACACATGAAGAAAAAACTTCCACCCTTCTACTAAAAATTCTTCTTCTTCAGATCATATGAATTGTTTGACTGGTTATTACATTGTCTTCAATACGTTGAACCTATTGAAGAAGTATATTTAACATTATCAACACTTTACTCACGCAAATGCTACCAAAATCATTTTTAATTCATTCAACTTTATGTGAAGGAATTCCTTTTGACTTCAAACTTCTTACTAAATTATACTACTTTATTTTAATATAATTAACTAAAATAAACTAAAATTAAAAATATTTCTTTATGCAAAACAATTTTGTATTCTATTTATTTTTATCTTTACTTTCGATTTGAAACTGTTTAGCCAAAGCTAAAATATGTTTAGCGTGAAAGAACAAATTAGAGATCACAAAACAACAAAACGAAACTGCAAAAAAAATCCCATGCGCATGTGAGTCTAGTAAAAAAAAAACAAAATGTATTTTTCTTCCATCAACTAATATAGGTGTACGAATGTTAAGCACTCACACCACGACAATGAACGCAATCACAGCCATCGTTAAGTTCGGCAGCCAACTGACTCAATGGTTTGCACACAAATTTCAGTTGAACATCACAATCCGTTCAAGTCGCGGATAACTCCGATACTTAATTTATATTAGAATGTAAGTAAAGTCAATTCAAAAAAACATCTTAGCCGTTCTCCAAGTTTAAAAAAATTATACAAATAAAGAAGCAATTCAGTAAAATTACGTGATAAAAGGACATATTTTCGACACCAATGTATTATTATTCGTTATGGGATAACTTTGCGTTGTTCTAAACGCTTCAGATATCAGAAAATAATTGTTTGAAGTAATGTTCATTAAATTTTAGTGAAAAGTAGAACGATTTCGGATGTCATTGTTTCCATCTATGCTCTTAAGAAAAATGGAAAAATCTTTTAGTAAGAAATAAAAGATGATAATCAAAAAAAAGACGGTTAAAAATGTTTGTGTGTCTAGAATAGAAAACCAAAATAAGCAAAAACTAGCCCCATTTTTTGTTTTCTTCTGTTTGTATCTAAATGATAACCACAAGCATTAGTGTTAAGTTTCAAGAAATAATGGAAGAAATTCGAGAGATTTCAATAATGTTAAATAAATATGACGCTTGTTATCCGTCATGCAAGAGTATGTTAAATCTATCCTTTTGCATGCACCTAAGTAGAAATGCATTTCTTCTTGAGATTCCATAAGTTTTAGATATTCCGGCGGACGTAGCCTTGCTGAGTGAATTCGCTAAATAGTGAGCAAAAATTGGTTCCTTTTTTTAAATAATTATGAGTAACAGGGTTATAGGCATATAATTTTCTTCGCTTATTTTTAAGAAGAGGTTCAGATCCAGACGACCAAGTGAATCAGAAAGGCTCTATCAGTTGTAGTTGTTTGTGTGATATTCATTATTTAATAAACGAACAAAGAGAAGAATGGAGTTATAAATCAGATGATTTCTGAGCAGACTTCCCCTTATTTGTCTATTCTATCAACTTGTCAAATTCTATTACCATAAGATGTAGAGGACATATAAATGAACGCGACAGAGGAGCTACCGCAAACTAGGTTGGTCTATGCGGACTTGCCAACACAGACCAAACTTTATGGATGTCTTTTGAAAAAATTACCATTGACTGAAAACCACGAAAAACACTCTCAACAATAGGTATGAAATATTTCCTACAAATATTTAGTCGCTACTTCAAAAGTATGGAATGCTGTGCCATTTATATGAAAGCACATAGTAAAGCGTCTAAACTACGCAGTTAAGTTAAAGAAGATGTCTACATAACTAACTGGGCATAACAAAATAAATATTCTATCTCTGATCGCATTATGCAATCCGATGTTGCTTGTTTATATAACGTGTTTTATTCAAAAAAGGAAAATTTGTATTTAAAGAACTTGAGCAGAGAGCTTTATTCAATCAACTTTCCGTTAAGTAATAATAGATAAATAATATAGATAATTGTGTAAGAATTTAAATAAAAAATTTCTTTCATTTCTTCGTTTCGGTTAGGTATTAATTTATTGAACAGATGTGTTCGTTTTTTTATTTTTAGATCCCTTAGAATAACGAACGTATACCGAAATTTGGTATTTTTTCAGATTTCTATGTGTTATATGCTAAATGTTTGTGCTTATACTTGTGTGTAAATACTTGCTTATGTGCGCCTGCATATATATATGTATATATATACAGAAAATGAGCTTTCTTAATTTTTGTATACGCTTATATGTCCGTAGCCCCGTTTTGCTACACAAACTGTTTTGACGCGCACTCGTATTTGTGATCTAAAAATATTTACAAAAAGTCTTCAAAATTCTTATAAGATATAAAAATTATTCCAAAGTGTGCCCAGCTTATGTCTGCCTATACTTGCACACATTTGCTCTGAATTGTTTTAATAGTCTATCACTAGATTGACCACGCCTCTCAGCCTTGTTGATTCGTACACATAATAATTTTGCGATTTTGGGCGAACAAAAGCGGAGAATCTTATATTTATTTCTGTGTGATTTTATATCGATGCTATTTATTTATAAGCAATTTCTGTTTTTAACTTCTTTTTCTGCACGCACGATGGTATAAGGAGCAAACATCCGTTCCGCTATTAGTTACAGCTCCGTTTGCTCATTTAAAAAAAAATGCTAAAAATAACTTGAACAAAATCGGACTTGCATTGCACCAATGAGGTTACGTTAGATTTATCAAATCAGCTAAAGCACGTATATTCGTAATCAGCATGAACAACATCTAGACATATTTGCAAATTTATCCATTAGTATCGCCACCTCAAAACTCTATCCAGAAGAAGAATCCTAATCTCAACTTGTGAAACCTCGAAAGTATTTAATTCAGTCATTAATTTCGTCACTTATAAAGCAAAGACACTTATCTGTGTAAGGTGCCATTACTTTTAAACAAATTTCGGACTATGTGAAGTTCAAATGATGCTTCCGGTCAATATTCGAACAAAGTTTGTTGTAAAATCGAAATTGTGATTTCAACAGATAAGTAGATATTAGTAAATTGGTTGGTTATATACCCCAGTAGAGAATATTTATAGTCCCCTAAGGTGGGAAATATAGTAAACGTGTGAGCACTATAATAAAATGAAAGGAAAGGCCGTAATACTGGGAGGATTTACTTAATAATATAACCAACATCTGCCTTTTTCTTTCACAGGCACATAACTTCTCCGCGTCGCCTATTATAGCAATTATAAATTCTAAGCATTTTGAAGCGAATAATTATGTGCTTCGAATTAAACATCAAACCTCAAGTTTTATTGTGCCGGATAGTGTATTCAAAGCATACATATAATTTATTTTGATAGTCAATATGTATGACTTACAATGAAATTGCGTTAACACGTTCGCGGACACTAAAAATTTCAGGGAGCTGCAAAAATAGGCAATTATTTTTGAAACTAGTTATAATATCCAAAATCTGATTATACATACATTATAAGAGTAGTCAGAACATCGTATTTTAACTGTTATATGAAATGAATGTTATAGCAATTGGTCATTACATTGAAATGTATATTAATTACAAAAAATTAAGGTTACATGAAATTAAATGAACAAAAATTGGCTTTAAAATTTGAATGCTGTAGCATTCACCTCATTTTGCATCACTATGAAAATGAATGCTATAGCATTCGCGTCCGCGAACGTGTTAAAGACAAAGTGAAATTTTTGCAAACCAAGTCAAAAATTCCTTCTTGAGTAGTACGCTTCTTAGTTTTACGTATCTTTGGCGATTATCAAAACGAATGGCTAAGAAAATCATGTTCGACTGTGAATGAATATTTTATACTCACCATCTTCATCCTAAAAAAGGCTAAAGCAAATAAGAGAGAAAAACTAAGTTGTTACATTTACCTTACTGGGTGGGCGTGTATGTTCGCGAATTTTTTTCGTCTATTTATTGTAACCCCGAAGGTTTGCTCGGTTTATGGTGATTCCATTAACCGACTTGGCCTACTTTCAACACGTACCAGTGTCCAAGAATTTTCAATATTTTTGCCAAACTTCAACCCGATATCTTAATTTTTGTGCTCTAGAAAATATTTGTTACAGGCATTATACAAATGCGCATAAAGTCGGACGGCCATGCTTAGGTGGATTCTGAATTTGGCATGTTCAAAAATTTATATATTTTTAAGATTCTCTGAATCTTTCTTCTGAGCGTTACAAAGGTTTTGACAAAATGCATATGCCGCTATGCTGCAGTGCTGGATATAATAATGCTGATGTTAGCTTGAATTACATTGCGTTGTTATTTATATAAACGAAATACGATATAAATTTAATACAAAAAATTCCAAAGACTTGACGGTAGTAAACATTGCCATTATCTCTGAAATGAAAATACATATTTATGATTGTTAATAACATCTATATATTTTTGAAGATAGTCGAATCAGTTTAGGCATGGCTACTCATTACATGCCCTGCAAGGAAAAAGAACGGCGCCACATTTCGCAGTCACAATCTTAAGAAAATAAACGATTTTTTATTGTAGGCAGTCTATAACGAACTTCCTACACATCAATTCGATTCTTAAATTACAAGGAAAGTCGATTGATTCAGATCCCTTCAGTTGCCACAAAGCCCACTTTGCCTGCTTTTTTGATAAAACATTATTATTTCTCCAACATCTTCGCACAAGAATATCTTTCCGGAGCACAAGACTTGAGAGAAGCCCTTTGTTAACGATTTATACTTCTAGTATCGAGCCAAAAGCGATCCCAGGAAGCAAGCCATACAGTTCAGATTTTGATCCCCGTCCTGAAATTTTTTGATGGATTATAGCACTCCTCTTTTTCGTTCTGAAACTTCAAGTCCAATAAAAAACCTTCATGCGCACATTCTTTTTTTGAATAAGTGCATAATAAGAATTATTAAAATTTTCGTTAAATTGATAAAGTAAAACGAGGTGAAAAGAAAATTTACGGTGTGCTGTCTGATAGTTCCTTACTCGTGAAGAACAAGCGAGCACAAATGCCCTTCGATAACCTTGAAAGCTTACAGAATTTATTGACCCTTTATGTGTCATTAAGCTGTAAAAAATTGATTCACAGCCATGGAATGCGGCGATTTGTAGTTAAATGTTTATAGGACAAGACATTCTAAAGAACCGGGCCCGCAATTAACGAAAATCAATTATTTTATTTTCACTTCACTTATCGCAGTTCTTGCTAGTTAAACTAATTGGGCTTATTAAGGTAATTGGCCCTATAGTTCTTTCCCAATATAGTTAACGAAAATTATGGCATTTCCAACAATTTTTTTTTTTGGTGCGAACTATTTAAACGATGCGATGCTGATTATCCACAATTAAGATTTAAGCTAAGCCCTACTGGAGTGAAGCTGAAAAAATTCAGAACGTGTTTTGCTATGCGTATGAAAAATGTTTTTATCGAATGGGTGGAAAATAACTGTGAGATATTTGTAAGCACATTTTTTCAAATGTTGGGTCTCTATTTATTTATTGAAGAGAAAATACTTTCTAGCATATTAATATATATCGCGGCCAAAGAGATCTGATTGTCAATTTGTTTACCATTACATTTGTTTAACATTACAATAGGAAGGCTAGGCATAATCACTGTTCTCCGTGAATTAGGAGATGTTTAGGTATGGGAAATGACGTAATCACCCTTTCCTTCTTCCAATAAAACGCATTTAAAGTAAGCTAACAGGCAATATCTTTCCTCGTTAGGGAATAAGAACATTCGCATGGAAATTGGTAAAACAAAATTAGTGATAATATTATCTTTACTCAAGTATGATTTTAAAATGAAATCACATACAATGATTATTTCTTTTATTCAAGTTTCTTTTCGACTAAGCAGAGTGCAAAACAAAGTCAAACAGCATGGATGCCATTAAAAAGAAAATGCAAGCGATGAAAATCGACAAAGATGCAGCCTTGGAACGTGCTTCTCTTTGCGAACAGCAAGCACGCGACGCTAATTTGCGTGCTGAGAAGGTAAAAATTGAATTTTCTAAAAAAAGAAACTCTTTCTTTTAATGTAATATTTGGAGTTTCTCAAATAATCCCTTATTAATAGCTATAAATTTCTTTTTTTAATGTTTTTCTTTGATATAGGCCGAAGAGGAAGCACGTCAGTTGCAAAAGAAGATACAAACAGTTGAAAATGAATTAGATCAAACTCAAGAAGCTTTGACGTTAGTCACTGGCAAATTGGAGGAAAAGAATAAAGCTTTGCAAAATGTAAGTATACATGTATAACGCTATCATTGAAAAAAATTTTAAAGATATGCTGCAATTTAAGATATGCATAAGATACATTTAAAAATAAATCTTTTATAATAATTATGCCGAGGGAAACATGAGCGCATTTAGAGTTTTATACAACTTGCTTGATGCCTTTTTATATATCTGAGAACAACATTAAACATATTTCTCTCTAATATATTATTCTCTAAAAGAAAAAATTTAAAAAATAAAAAAGATAGAACACGAACGATAACAAAAAGAAAGAGAAATAGAAAAATCAAAAGCAGAAATTGCTCGTGCCACAAAAATACTTATGCATGTTAGTATTTACATCCCCGTACATAAATATCAAATGACCGAAGAACTATATATACACCAAACGATCGCAACAATCCATCGTTTGAACTGAATAATTTGCGGATCTCTTTTTCTTATTTAAGTATGTACAACGCATGCGTTGAAAAATATAAATAATAAAAAAATATTGTGAGAAGTTTAGGGTACACTTTGGACACTCTTCGCTTTAAATACATTTTTATTAATAATTTGGATACCTCAGCGAAACGGTCTACAGAATTTTCCTCCTTAACTTGCGAACAGTCTGAATGTCGCAGTAATGAGATTGGACGTAACAAATCCTTAGTGCTCTCAAATTTTCTGAAATTTTTAGCATAACTGACCGATAGACTCAATATTTTCAAAAGGATCAAAAGTTAGTAGACTTTAATGTATATTTCCATCGATTGCCTAAGGAAAGACAAGCTGGCAATTCTCTTTGGCATTGTTCAGTGGTTAGAGAGCGAATTTAAAGTATAAAAGTATGTTAAGGTGTTCTATTATATGACGCAAATTAAAAATAGCATATACAGAGCAATAGACACAATCGCTTTGTTCATTTATTCACGTACGATGACATAATTATTGGGACTCGAATCTACGAAATCTACGTAGACGCATTATTTACTTATGTGTGTATCACCTACATGTATTTTCACTCCAGATATAAATATTACGGTCAAAATGACTATTTAATATCTGCATGCAGCTGTGTGTAGGAGAGATGAATAATTTAAAAGGAAAAAGAAAATTTTTTTTTCAATTTTGCGTCAAATATAATATCAGTTCCAGAGCAAAAAGTTACGTGAGAGTGTTTAAAGAGACAGTTAGAGGGTTAATGTCTGAAAAGCGAGAGTTGTTAACTATTCGGTACAAAACACAAATGTATATTAAATGTATGGGGACATGCTAGACACTGTGAGCATTTGAAGATATTAGTTTAGCTCTTTCTAACCGCCACCAAATCGTACCGTTAACTTAAGTAAAAGTTAAGAATACGAGAAAATTTAGTTATTATTGTTGTTTTTACATTGTTTTTAATGTTTTTGTGGGAGCAAAATGCACATAAAAATAAAAAAAAAAGCAAGGTAAACATAAAATAAAGCAAAATAGAATCTTATACTAGCACACGGCAGCTCCGCATAGAGCAGAGCACACGCTGGTATTTAAACGGTAAACTGAAGGGGCATTAGGAAAACGGACGCATCAGCAAATTTCCCATAAAAAAGTTTGCTACACTTATAACTGGAAACTGGAATCAGTAAAGATTAACTCACTACGGAAATGTATTAAATTTAAATTTTTTCTAAAGAAATGTTTAACGTAAACGTAGTTCATATGATTAATCCTGTTTGAAGGGAAGAGACGGCGTTGAAGGCTTATTTAATATGACTAATGCCGGAAAGAAGACAAAAGGCCAACATTTTCACGCTTCGTTATAACATAAAAAGGCAAAGAAAAACGCTTCACAAAAAAGAATGCAATTAATAGGTTATTGAGGCGAAAGTGAAAAGTGCGCAATAAAATGAACTAACTGAACTGAAGTGTAACAATAAACGAAACTCGAGCATGAACCAAATTGCTCTAAAATATGTTTCGAAAAGAAACTTACATTTATTTGATTTATAAAAGCAAATTAATTAAATTATGGCAAATCTTCAATCAATGGAACCAATTCTAAATTAAATTTAAAATTTTTGTGGAACCAAAAATAAAACGTTTAATTTTCCTGGATTACATCTAGCCTTAGCGGTTATCAATAACAGAGAAGAAAAAATATTATTGCGATATATTTTAAATTTAAACAAGCGTAATAATTGAATCATTGCCAAAAACTTGACATTGCTTTTTTGAATCAGAAATTTATATAAGATTGAAAGCAATAAAAAAACCCTATAAACATATCAATTAAATCATCAATTGCACTCCCCGATGCATTGAAAGGTTTTATTAATTTTAAAATAAAATTTATTATATGTAAAGTTCCAATGTTTCAGCAAAAAATTTTAATAATATGGTAGAAAACGTGCTCAGTGAGAGTAATAGGGTAAACACTAATATATGGCAAACCGTTAATCACAGGAGAACTTCTAAAAAAGAATTATCATACGCCAATGCATCAAAGAAAATTTTGACATATCCACCAAAAGAGAACTTTGCATTTCGTTCAACGGTCATAAATGTGGATACAACACCTAATAAAGTGGCAACACTACAGTTGCCGTCGTCTAAAAGACTACTAAATAACTACAACACAAATACAATTGCTGCGCTGCAGAAAGAGCACAATTTTCTCAATAAAAAGAAAAAATATAGGAACAATACAATATCAAGTGTCTCAACAGCAAACAAAATCCACAACGCAGGTAAGAGCGGCAGTAGTAATAAATCGCAAATAGCAAATGGCAGTGCTCCACTGCCGCGGCGTAAACGCTTGAATCAAATACGGCAAATTAAACGTGCCCATCGCCATTTGTTGACTAGTGGTGGAAATGATAAACAGCAGCCAACTTTACAAAGTCAACGAGCTGTTAATAAAATAAATTATCACGCGAACAGCTGTTCGGCAAAGAAAACATTACAGAAAAATGCCCATAGCAGTGGTTGTGGCAGAGAGAGTGGCGCATTATCAACTAGTAGAGTTAACAAAAATAAAAATAATAAATTAGGAAATTATAGTTGCGACGAAAATATTCAGTCATCTTCACAATACCATACATACAATCGTCAGGCAATAAAGAAGAAAAGGGTGAAATCAATAAACCAAACTTCCAGTGAATCTGTCACATCATCCCGTTGGTGCTCCATTGAGAAGCAATTGGATTTATTAGAAAAACTTTTAAGTTATTGTGATGAGGAAGAAAACATTGTATTACAAGATTGGCACAGGCAACTAAATGCAAACTATTGTTCCAACCAAGCAACGTCGTGTCTGCAGAGCGAAAACGAAGAAGCAGACCTAGCGAGCGTAAATGACTGGAGTTGGAGTGACATTATGTCAAACCAAAGTATATCTTCCAGTAAAGAATGCCGCAATGATTATGTTTGCACTACACAATTAAATATGTCCCTAGTGCCCTCTACTTTAAAACGCCGGGGTCATCAACATCATCCGCGGTTTTCTGGCACGCGACGTTCAAATGTGGCCCCTAACGTACAAGAAATCTTGGATGCTCTAAATAAGCGCGAAGTAACCCCTTCCCACGTTCAGTCCGAAGTTAGTGAAACCGAGGCATCATTATCCACATTGGACGAATCTTACTCTGCACAGTCCACCGACGAGCCCGATGATGATCCCGCAGCTGCTCAGCGAATTAAAGCTGCTTTAAACTTACCACTTACTGATTCAGTAACGACATCGCTTGGTAGCAATAGCCCTACACCTGATGATAGTAGTATGGTGGACGAAGGTGTGATCTCTGCTCAAATGCCTCAATCTTCATGTATACTAGCAAATGCTATGACTACGCAAATGCCAAAAGAGAAAAAACTCAAAATAAAACGTGATAAAAATGCCTCGGAACAGACTAAGGATAAGAAATGTAAAAAATTGCCCAATTCTACAAAAAGAGATAAACAGAAACGCTCTTCTGGCTGTCTAGAAACCGCCGCGGAAATCTCGACCGATACAGGGTCTGCTGCCACGGACGAAGGAATAGCTATCGATGATGATGATATGCAAACAGCTGAGTGGGCTAAGCTACGTTGCACTAGCGAAGCCGCAGAAATAGTGGCTGAACGTGAAGCTCGTCGAAGTAAAAACCGTTGCTCCGACTACCCTGGCCTCGCGTTCGGCCGTTCCATCTTTAGTTCGGACACTATGATGAAATTCAATATTATACGCAATGAATTACACAACATCATGAATACACAACTGAAACGGGTAATTAGTGAAAGTAACATTTAAAACATTTATTAAAATCTTAAATATTTGGATATAATAATCTTAACAAAAACCTTGCTGTTGTGCAGGACTTAATATGTCATGTTTGAAAAGATCTTAAAAGAGGTATGCAAATGTATTTGCCCTTGCCATGACATAACATGTGCAATTTTTGAAAAACAAAAATTCGCTTAATTATTCAATGAGAAATGCTGAAAAAAAGTTTTTCTAAATTCATCTCATTTGCAATGATTACGTAGTGTATGAAGGAATTTGGCTTAATCTGCTTCATTACAGCGTATTGGTTTTGTGTTTTCATAAGTTTTTTTTTATTTTGCCGGCAAAGATGAATATAATGTATTCAATAACTTATCTCCTCTCGTTCTGCGAGCATACGACAGCAATCTCAAAATACATAGATATGTGAAATGATAAGTGTTGTGCATACGAACAGAATTTTTCAGTTATTGTGATGATTCCAATTCGTTTGCTTTTATTTTAGTACTCTCTTCTTCTCTTCTTTTAACAATGACCCACTTAACTTATAGAAGTAAATCACCGAATAGTTAGGAGTATAGACAGATTCTTCGTCAATTTTATATGGTGAAGTAAACTTTATAATATATCTTTCTTGTATTTTCTAGCCTCTCTTTCTCTGTTATCTATATATGTTCAGCAATTTTTGTAATTTTTCGGCCTTAGTTTGTTACATGACGTTGCCAGTTTTTGTTTATTCAAAAAAATCTTTACATATAAATGTGCAAATGCATACATAATATATTTATACACCATCATATGTACATACACATATAGGCGTGTGTGTGTGTTTTTTCACATGCATATGTGTAAGCTTTTAATTAAAATTTCTGCTAGAAATTTTGGGTAACATTTTCTCCACAAAGTTGATATAAGGAACATGGGCTTTATGCCTAAAAACGTTCACGTGACAAAATTTATATATTTATATATCGGTTACAATATATACATGAACGTTGTTTTCTTTGAAATATGTGCAATATTATGGTTGCACATATATTTGTGCATGCGGCTTATATTATGTGAAATATATATAGTTTGCCAATATCTTTCTAGTTAAATCAAAAGTATTGTCTAGTTTTAAAGAAGACGTTACTAGCCCTTGTTGAAAACCCGGAAAAGTCGTCTAATATATTTGTACGCTTATATATGTACGTAAAAACTGTACGTAAGACTTATGGTCCTGGATTACAAAAACTATACAAATTTTGTTTTACTACAAATTTTTTTTTTTTTTTTGAGGAAGTGTGAAATGCTCTCATACATAAGTCATACATTTGTCCTGCAATGTATACCTCAACGATGAGAACTGAATTATAAAAAAATTTTCGCAGAACCTACGTCACGTCATTTTACCAACAAAGAAAAAAACAATTGATTACTCATAAGTTTGTGAGCGATAAGATTTACAACAACAACAAAAAATGTTCACTTTTCTCTAGAATTTAATAAAGCATAATGAACATATAATGATCACACGAAAGCAGACATAAAAAAACAAGTAATAATGTATTTTAGTGCATGTCCACAAATGGTAACATCTAATTATACGATTTTTTTTAACATAAGTCCTTTTTGAAATGAAAAATTTTTACAAGCTTTTAGCTAAAAAAAGTTATGTTACATAAAGGAGTAAACTTAATATGTATGTTCTATAAGTTTGCTTGTTGAACTCTTGTAGACTATTTAAGACTTCTCGCTTTACTATTTTAGTTCATTCTAATCTCTAACAAGAAAGAGTTTTAACTATAATTTCTAATTAGGATAACTGCTGTTTATATAAGAAGGGGATTGGATTTTTATACGAAATTTGAATCAAATTCTCTCCTTTAATTGTTTTAATTCTCTTTAGAAATGATCCAAACTATTTTCTACATAAATTTTACCAAGCAGCTTATATATTAACAGGTTTTTTTCATACATTTTTTAACAAATTTTCTCTGTGCATACTGAATTATCTCTTTCTTTCCCTTACTACTTATGAATCATAACAGCGTTGTATTTTGTTTTACTATTATGAATTCAGTACTTATTCTCTCGTCAAGTTTTGACGAAAACCTAGGCGAGGCTTGCTCTTCATGTTGGCAAAACATTTATTTGACTCTTTTCCACTACCTAGATATCAAATGACGGTGTTTGTCAAAGTAGTCGTTCGTCACTACCACTCTGTACGATAATAAGTTTGCTCATTCGTTGTGGAAAATTCGTGCGGTGCACTTCACTTTGTGTATTTAAATTAGCGTTTTAAAAATTGAGAAAGAAATAGAAGCGATATTGCAAGTGAATATTACACAAATAAATAATAGCTATTTTAAAAATGTTTTTGGTGGCCTAACCAGAAAGGAAAATATTGAATTTGCTGAGCAAAAAAAGAATAGTATAAAAACCGGTAATCGCTTTTTATCTAATGTTTCGTGTTTATTCGTTGTCACAGCCACTCGTTTTCACGTCATTACCATTTTCTTCTGTCGTTCATCAAAACGTAACTTAATAAAAAATTGTAGAAAAAAACCGCATATATAATTTTCAGGTTGTGGAAAAATCTGTTTGAGATACCGAAAAAAAGTAATCGTTTTGATCGAAATAGAGAATATTATTGTACTTATTTCGTTACAACTAAAAAAGTTTTAAAACCGAATTCAAGAAAACAGATAAACAAGAATGACGACCAATATTCCACAAGGCACCCTCTTGGATGTGCTTAAAAAAAAAATGCGTCAAACTAAGGAAGAAATGGAGAAATATAAAGATGAATGCGAGGAGTATCAAAAGCGCTTACAAACAGAAATTGTTAGGCGGGAAGAAGTAAGTAAAATAATAAATATAGGAATGAAAATAGGTACAAAAGTTAAGGCAGTTGCCTTATACGCTTCAAAAATTGTTTTCAGCCACTAAAAGAATTGAATGAGAAGAAAATGAAATGAAATTGATAGATTTTCTTAAGTAAATAGGAATTATTTTTTGTTTTACTTTTCTATATATTTCATTTATTGTAGGTTGGAGTAGCTGCTTTTGTGAATTTGTTTTGTTTTAAAGCTACGCATAAGACTCTATAATGGGAAAGACAAAGATAAATATAATATTAAAATAACTGAGAAAGAGACCTGAATAGAAAACCTGCAAAAGATACAAAGTTATTTTCTGTAAGCCACGATTTTAACAGAATTGTAAATATTCAATTCCTTTGAACTTTACAAAGCAAGTTATTTTTAACTCATGTTCCCATTTATATAATGAATTAACCATATTTTTAATTATTTTCCCATTACGTACGTTATTTGTTGAGCTTGGTTCGCAAGTGTTACTGTCATTATATTTAGTATCCATTATGCATTCATTTCCCGGTGTTTAGGTGGCTTCACAAAATTTCCTTTTTCTTATAATACATAATCGAGGGTGTTCGGCTAGATGAATTCAACAGACAAAAATTAAAAACGAATATAATTTTGCTGCCATTTACGGTTATGTTAAGAAACTTCTATTTATAAACGTTTTTGTAAATATTTCTCATATATACTTGTTTCAATTGTGACAAAGAACATTGCTACTGAATGTCACGCCACATATACATTCGCAAGTTCAGTAGAGGGGACTATTACTTCTATATCAATTTTGTTGCATTTCATCACATTTTTGGTATTGCGTTTTCTACGTACTTCTCCCCTCTTTAACATTTCCATACATCTATATTTAGCCGTTTGAATATTTATTTATTTTGTGAGATTGTATATGCCTGTGTTAATTTCATAAAAATTGTTTTCAAAGCTAAAGGCTTAAATGTCCACTGGTTTTTTGCTGACTTATGAACGTTCTTGGTATATATAATCGTTTCAAATTGGCGGGAAACGAATTCAGAATATTTTAACCAATGTTTAAAATGCATTGGCCTTTTTCAAATAATTTAACTTTATCCCCAAAATCTTTGTTTTCAGAATATTTAATCATATGTCCGATTAATAGTAAAGTAGCAAAATTTAAAATAATTTCCGGACTCGATTTAATCATAACTTAAAAAACCTTCATCACTTGCCATAATTACTAAAGACAACGAAACCGTGCCGCGCGTTGTTCCCTTTTTTCTTTCTTTTTCTAAGGTGGTCTGTTACATTTCTTGCTATATGGTTCACATGAATATTCAACATGAACGCAAATGCATTACAATTCCCCTAAAGTGACAAGCTCTGACGTTTTTGGCGTATTAATGACACAGTTCAAACTTCATAGTGATTGAATGTTTTATTTTTAGATAGTCGAAAAAGTGCTACGTTTTGATCCATCCTCATTTTATTGCAGTAAGATTTGAAAGACTCGATTTGTCGTGCTTATAAAATCTGGCACCTCTCAGTGTTTATTCTTAATGGATAGTAGAATTTTTCTTGAAGTATAATAACACATATTTTTAACACCTAGTGGTACGATCATAATTTTAAGAACAAACTCGGTTAGCGTTTCGCAGAATCTGTCATTTGTCAGTCATTTAAAGGAAGTGCAAAAAGCAAGCCAATTTTAGTGAATAGCAAGACAGCCTTCCTTTGGACGCTTAATGTTTGACAGTATTTAATTGTATGAAGGAAACTTATTATTCAGATGTTATTTGTAGGCAATTGTGTTTTACTTATTTATCACATCATTTCCTTTAGCGACAAAAGATATTTCTCTTTTGATATTTTATTTGCAAAGCACAAGGAAATACACAACATTCCCGATGAAAGAAGTACTTGACATACAGAGTACTGAAATTTAAATCCTAGCAATATGTTTTTATTAGTTTTTATAAACGGGAGTAATACGCGGGGGCATTCATCAGTTAAAATGTGAGTCTCCAAATTTCCGTCTGTAACACATCTACAGCCGCAAAAGGTCGAAATTTAAAAATATGCTCTCCATTGTTTATTATTATTTTGGGCAATTCGTTTTATTCCACTAGTGTTTCTTTACAATTAGAAAAAAGTTGAATGTTAACGTAGTTTTACATGCCACCTTGCAGTACCAATTGCTTCATAATTTTTACTTGTATATGTTTTCTCTACATTGTTTATCAACATCAGCGTGCAGTTGGGTCTCAATAGTTAAATTAATGGTGGTTTGCTAACACTTGGAAAATATTGATATTTTAGCAATTAGGAACCAGAAAAGTCGGAGAATGGAGTTACTTAACAGTTTACAAAAGACCGTGAATAATTACTTCTATCTTGCTAAGTAAAAAGATTTCTTTAACTCGTGGATATTCATTGCACTCTTAATCGTTCAATTAATTTTGCTGCGATTGTGTTTATAGTATCGTAAAGTAAATTTGTCAGTTTTTATACCTTTTTCTGTAAAGCGACAAAAAAAGGCGCAACATGGCATAGCTGCTTTACAAACTTGGAACTAGTACAAATTTGTCGCCGTACAATCTTGAGTGGGCCTTCAAGTGTGTATTGTAACGCCCAGAAATTGGGAATGTAATCGCAGGACGAGTATTCGTAAATTTGCAACTTGTAGGCATAGTAATGTCCTCTTAATCGACACTGGATTGTTCCTTTCAATAGCTATGCAAATCTTCGTTTATAATAGATTGTATGTAACATGGTATAAAATGAAGTACTTTTCGGTCTTATCTATATTCCTAATGACAAATGAACATCTTATCTATTGATTGTCTCTGTTTTTGTTAGCCACTAAGCATTTCGACTCCCCTTTCAATTTTGCTGAATTTTAGTTAGCAAGTGAGCAGTTCAGAAAACTCTACCGTTTTTTTTATGATTAAAAGTATTAGTATTTACATTAACGTAAATAAAATTAATACACGCACGAAGGGGGTGTAGGAAAGTCGATCATTCCTAGCATACGATTATCTTGCCTTTTTTCGAAATATGCACACAATATTTCCAGCAAATAATGCACCAAATGTGCGTGCAAATGTGTGAAATAATTTTATTTTTTCAATTTATTACAATGAATAAAGCCACAAAAAGTCTTATTTCATCGACTAGTTATGCAATATGAGTTACCCTGCATCTCCCTCTTTATTCACCGTAGCAGTAATAGTCAAAGTGCTTCAAATCAAATGAAGGGGAAATGTTTTTCTGAATTTTAAAACAACGATGACGTAATTCTCTTTTTGCTCTGTTTACATATTTTTAAAATAAAATTATGTTAGGGAGCAAAATAGTTTATGCTATAAAAACTTATAAATTGTTAATATTGGATGATGATGTGTCCATCATTTTCCGTTTTCATTAAGTGATGACAGCAGCATGGTTTTTGGTGTTTTTTTTTTAATTTTTTTATTACAGCTTTTTGTTTAACATCGAAACAGGATCGTCCTCTCTTTGGAATCCAACGATGCTGTTTTAGTTTGATCATATAATAATAAACTTAAAAGACAGTATTTTACCTGTAGTAGATAGCTTTAGGAATTTGGGTCCTCTATACTTTAAAGTTTCGTTTGAGGCATATCTTTGAATTTAGTTATAAGATTTTAGATTAGATTTATAAGCTTTTTTAAGATCTATTTAATTTGCTTTTTTTGTAAATAAAAATGAATGAATTGCAGGCCGAATCTGAAGTTGCGGCTTTGAATCGTCGTATTCAATTGCTCGAAGAAGACTTAGAACGTTCAGAGGAACGTTTGGGCTCTGCCACAGCCAAACTCTCCGAAGCTTCCCAAGCAGCGGATGAAAGTGAACGGTTAGTATCAGCTTTCGATGCGAATTGTATTGAAAGTTTCGCTTATTATTATTTTACACAATTTTTTATTTAATTATATGTTTTCAAATGTGTTTAAAATTCTACGATACTTTTATTATTGCAAAAAATTCCCATGTGGTGAAGGTCTCACAAACAATAGTTTATATGTCATTTAAAAGAAAAGATCATACATTAAACCTGTTTATAAACATTTAGGATACGAAAAGCTCTTGAAAATCGTACAAATATGGAAGATGACAGAGTAGCCATATTGGAAGCCCAATTAGCTCAAGCAAAATTAATTGCAGAAGAAGCCGATAAAAAATATGAAGAGGTATATGCTCTTAAACACAAACAAAAAAAAAATTTTATATTTTCTTCTCTATGAGAACGTAGGGTTCTAGGGTTATCAGGAGTTTGCGTAGCGTTTATAATTTTTTTTTTTTTTTTGAGGTCAGATAATGTACGGTAATGCTCTGTATTTCTTATTTATTTATTTACTTTCTTGACACCAAGTGCTCCTGGTTTATTAAACGGAACTTTCTAGCTTTAAGTGCTATTTACGTATTACGAGTAACGGATATCACCCGCAGTTTGAATGTCATGATTTTCTGGAAATGTCGTGAAAACTTCAAGTTTCTGCTTGAATACATAACTTATGAATTAAGCCTATTTTTAAGCGTTAAGTCTTTTATGTTACTTATTTGTCAATTTTTCTTTAAATGTTCGTTTTTAATGTTATTTGAAAAAAATTACGTTTTGATGTTTATTGATTTGTACGTTTTACAAACTCTAAAGGCGTTATAAGCAAAGAAGTTTTCAGAATTTATTAAAATTGCCATGGATTCGAGCGTAAACAAAAAATTGATTCGGAGAAAACGTACGAGGTTTGTGACGTTTGTTTGCAAAAGACAAAATGTTCGAGATGCATAATTTTTTTATCTGTTAAATCATAAAACAAATTATTCAGAAAATATCAGAATTCAGAAAGATTTAGGGATGTCTTGGTAAAGCGTTCGAAATCTTTAAAGTGCATTCAATATGACTATTATTACAAATTTTTAAAAAGTTTGCGTTTTGTAAGCTTTCCTCTTTGTAGGCCATTTGAGGTGTTTGCGTTGAATAGGCATGCTTCTGAAATACCCCAAAGTTAAGTCTCATCTGCTCAGTTTAATTTTTGAATTGGATATTTGATCCAAAAACCAAAAAAAGGATAAGGTGATATGAGTTTAAAGCAATGAATTATTCACGAATACTTACAAAAGACTACCCCTTGCATATCTATAATCTCGAACATAAGAACATAGTGATTTCAGCTTGAGACTGTTAATGGAGAATAATTGGAAGCAACTATTAGCAAAGTTATATATATCAAGATTGCACACCACCTCAATTGGATACACAACCAGTTTGTCTATTAGGCGGCTTCATCATGACTAATCATATATTCATACTTTCGGTTGTTATAGGTATGTTTCATAACTTAATTATTAATTGTTATGTAGAAAAACGTGTACCAGGTTCCACTCTTCATGTAAATTTTGTGACAGTGAGATGTTCAATCGCATACACAAGTGAAAGAAACCGACATGCTGTAAACATTCAATGGTTTTAAAAACTCTCGTATCATATAACAGAGATGTATTTAGTCAATTTCCAAAAGTACTTCGTTTTTCAAGATTAGTTGTTTAATATAAATATACGGTATGCATCTATGCAGACTAGCCAAATTCTTTTATAGTCATAAAAAGTTTGACAAGAAATATTTTATGTTGTTTACGTTACGAACCTTTGCTTTAAATGCCTTTAGAAAGCACTTGAATTTTAAATATTATTTAATTGAATAACGAACAAAAAATGCAAAAATGGATTTTTTATATTTTCCCTTCCTTATAAAACAACAACGTCAACAACAACAACAATAATAATAATAACATCATCCCAATGATCACCAAATCGCATTGACTGGAATTCTGGCGCTCTACCTACGGCTGGGCAATTTTTATTGGAACGGATTTACATTTTCATATTTTAAATGTCTATCAATTTATATATATGTTCGTGTATGTGTATGCGCACCCTTCCCTCTTCTATGTTTCAAACAACGTTGTTGGTCGACGATGAATGACAACGATACATTTGCGTCATGATATAAATCTTGGATGTCTTCTTTGGGCAACAAACGATCAAAAACATTACGTTTTTCTATATAAATGAAATCATCCAGCGCCCGCAAGATCCTTGAGAATCGCGCCCTTGCCGATGAAGAACGCATGGACGCTCTTGAGAATCAATTGAAGGAAGCACGTTTCCTTGCCGAGGAGGCTGACAAGAAATATGATGAGGTGCAAATTAATAAAAATTTATTAACACCAATAAAAGTAACAAAAATAACGACAACAACAGCAATATCATCTAACGTTGATGCTGGTTGTTCATCATCTACCAATAAACAAAATAACTCTGTTATCAATGAAAATAATACCACTAGCACCGCCACCAATACGATGCCTAACAGCACTCATAACTTGCCCATATTCTCATCTGGTATCATTGCTAATATTAACGAAGTCAATAAAAGTTCAACTTCGAATTTGTCGCAGACTTGATTCAAAGTGTTGGATCATAAACAATTTATAACGATAAAATTTGTGCCTTTAAGGTGTTGTTATTACTGAATATCAACCAGTACTTTACTACAAGCTCTACAGTTTTTGTATTTAAATTAAGATGCATTAATGAGCATTAAAATGTGAATTGTCTTGCAGACATACATCTCATTTATGATTCAGCGTAAAAACTATTTTTTGAATTTTCTGGGCTAATGAATTTTCTACACATTTGTTCTCTACACAAATGTTGCAGAATGCGAGTCAGATGAATTCGAAGTTGGACGTAAAAATGTACAATTTTAAGAACTAAGTTTTTGTACAGCAAAATGCTCTTATATTTATACAATAACAAGAAATGTTACTGACACTAATTAAGAGATATGATATAAATTTCATTAAGTAGGTGGATTTGATTTTTAATTGAAATGAAGTAAAAACTTGTGCGGGCATTTATACAAAAAAAAAAAAAAAATTTAAAATCAGTTAACTCGCACGGTCATCCCTAACTGTCAATGAAATTTTGTTAATTTTTTAAATTTTGAAATTAAACAAAAAAGAAAATATTGAGATTAGTTGAAGCAGTTAATTAAAAATGAAAATGGAATTTGAATAAGATTTCAATTTCACAAAAACACAACCAGAAAGTGCTTAACACTTCCTCTCTTCATTCTTAATATAATTTATTTCATAGTTATTTCGAATTATTGGAATAATATTCGTGATTACAGAATGTCACTTCTATTATTGTATCTAAAGCATAGCTATGGAAGAAAAAAATTTTTTTGCTATATAACTCACGATTTATTTTTACAAGTAAGTTTAATTATCAATAAAGATTTCAATGGTCTTAATTAAAAGCAAAACCCATACGTTAAACTTTATTCGCTTTTCATTGTTGGAGCATTACGTTCACTTAGGTCTGCTCACTTTTCAATATGCGTATAGGATTAGCTTATGGCCAATTGAGTTGTTGGGAAAGTGTGTATTATTCTCACCAGCCAGTCGGGGATGATATTGTCTGAAGTACGGGGAACTGTTTTTTATTAGCTTTTATCAACCACGTCCGATAGTTCGTCTGTCTTTTATCGTGTCGGGTGTAAATATATCCGAAAAAGTTTATATATTAATATAACCTATTTACGTATATTTTAATACATTATTGAACTTTTCTAAAATTTTTTTGTAAGTGTGAAAAAATCGAAATTCTCGTAATGGTGGACAGACACCGACATATTACGTGCCAAAAATCAACTAAATTAATGTTAATTAATACTAATTTAGTTGGTTTTTGAGTTACGATACGCCAGCAGTAAGAAGAAAAATATTTATACTTGTTCTTCTACATGGAAAGAGTTTTCAAATGTTATCAGCATAACAACGAATAGAGGCACAAATAGTCCGTTCAACACAAGATCGATTCTATTATTAACTAGAGTTAACGAAAAATTAACCTTGCTAATTATTCTAAAACACGGGTAGCTTTCCATGTCGAGAAGGAAGCTTAAAATATAGATCGGAATTGAATTTAAAAATTTTTAAGTTGCTATAACTAAAAACTTTGAATTGCAGGCAGTGCTACCTCAGTTTGCATTTCCACCCGGCGTACGAGCTTGCAAAATTTTTATATTTTTATTTTTTTTAATATATATTTTTTTTTTTAATTTTTATATTTTTATTCGCCCGAATTCTTTCTTCCAAGCAAACTATTTTGCGGGAAATACTAGGGTGCTAAAAATTTCTGCACACTTCTTCTATAATTGGTACACTGGGTTATTAGGACCACTTTGAACTCTGGTGAATATTAATATTAAATCTCATTTCACTTATCGCCAGGTCGTAGGTTATAATGTATAGGTAAGACGATAGACAAGTAGCCGTCAGCCACGTAATATCATCAACTTTCAATCTTTGGGAACAACAATAAAAATATTTCTTCAGAGGTTCTAGAACATATACTTGTTATAGATTATTAAAATCAGTAAGTTGTTGCTCCTGCGTAGAGGGAACAAGAGAACTTAGTAGGCGCTCTAAACTAAAAGGAGAATCTTATATCCATTCTTCTTTAATGATGCTCGCCTTGTTTATACCGGAAAATTTGTATCGTTATATCCATTGCAGTTTCCGAGCAATAAGTCTCAGTTAGAGTAATGAACATAAAAGTCTCAGTTTATGTACCCATTGGCTTGTTTTTAATAACTGCTTGCGTACAAGCGTTTTTGCCAATTTTGAAGCTCATGTCTTAATTTTCGCAAATGAACAGTTGGGCATGACTAAGTCCATTCATAACACGCATGTACCTGATGCTACTTTCTGAGTGTTCCAAAGCTTATGGGAGAGTGAATACACTCCACATTTTTTGGTGCTAGATATAAAAGTGAAGAGAAAGCAAGTTTTTTATTCGTTAAAAACTCAGAGTATCGTAAGACCACAGAAACTTGTCTTTGTAGACCAGCCTTAGTCTAAGACAGTATTTATTTATCAGCGTGATAGCACTATGGCCTCACAATTGCTCAAGGTATACAAGCAAGTTGAAGGTGGCAAATTGGCTTCGGCTGTTAAAGATAACATTAGAGATAATTAGTTCTAAGTAGTGAGGATTGATGGACAGATGAGCACAGTTCTTATGGCCAAAAAAGCATAGCTTTGTTTACATTATGGCGAATTTTGGAAGGCGATTAAATGAAATTACATTATCGGGCAAGGAAAATATCGTAATACCTTCAGACCCAATAGTGAATGCAAATGTGTTAGTTTTTTGCATTGAAATTTCACCCTCTCCAATAAGAAAATTTCTTTTGACTACGGCCCAATCTTTTATATCCACCAAATTTCTTTAAAAAAAAAGAAAATCGAAAAAAATTTAAATTTGGATATCTTACCAAATTAGATAATTGTCGCAGCATTAGCTATGGAATTTAGATGCATACATACTGCATACAGTAAGCCCCATTTTTTTCCAAATACGAAGCCGTTATCTCAATTTTTGCGATGGCCAATATGTTTTGCAGCGACAGGTACACAAACGAACAGACATGCCTATTCCATTTCAGAATGAGTTACAAACGTTTTGACAAAAGCACAATGTCCCTATCCTTTAGTGGCTGGTTGTAGAAAGTTGTATGTAGTTCGTTTTTCGCTCCAACATAAAGGGAAAAAACAATATGTGTATGGTCGAAGTTCATTTTGTTTAAAATACTTTTAAGTTTTAAACCATTTTGGACAGCGCAAAGTTTTTCTGTGTGTAAAAAGATAATACGTAAAGTAAATCAATCCACCTACTCTTCAAACGACGCAAACATAATTGTCTTTAAATGTGCATATTGTTATTTTATGTATATACGCCCGCCTAGTTTCGTGTGTTCTACGAAATTGTTTATTTTGTATGCATACTCATTATGTTAATATTTTTTATTTTTTCCCTCCCCATCCACCGAAATCTACAAAATTTTATTTATGTTTTCCTACGAATATGTACGTATGTATGTAAATGTACATAAATAAACGAATAAATATGTAAAAAAAGGTTGCCCGTAAATTGGCCATGGTGGAAGCGGATCTGGAACGTGCTGAAGAGCGTGCTGAACAAGGAGAAAAGTATGTTTAAGTAAAATGGAGAAAAATAATTAAGTTAAACTTATACGATTAACTTGCGTTACACTTATTCTGACCGTTACCTATAAATTTTTCTAATGAAATAAGAGTTTTCTAACCTAACCTTTCCTTGTGTTTTTTATTTTTGTTGTTTGTTTTTGTACCAATTTTTAGCTAGCTAGCATTTTTCTCTGTTTTTATGATTTCTTGTTTTATTGTATAAAATGTGAATAATTTTTGTAAAAGAAAATTCTTTATATAGATATAAGAAAAAAGAGAAGCATGTTTTGCAATACTTTACACTTAAAAGTCACCGTTGTCTCACTTCCTATCATTTGTAAATTATTCACATTCAATACAATAAAAAATGTTAACGAAACTGCGTTCTAAACTAATATACATATATTTTCTTTTCCAATGTTTTTTGTTATCCATTATTTTGTGCTGCCGCTGTTGAAAAAATATGCTAACTTCCTATCCCTTCTTGCAAACCAACATAACCTCACTTTCTGCTTGTTAAATAATCATGTGCAACGATGATTTTTTTATAAATCACAACGAATCTGCTTGTTGTGCCTGCATTGCATTGTTCTTGTTGAACTGCACTAAAATTGATTACCGACTAATGAAGGTGGCCAGGAAACTAGTCCTTATGGAACAGGATCTGGAACGTTCTGAGGAAAAAGTTGAACTGAGCGAAAGGTTGGTTATATTGTGTGCATCTGCAACAAAGCAATATATGTGTTAATGTTTTAAAGATTAATATATATTTATTTATATTATATTTATTTATTTATAAATTATGATTTAGACTAACCAAAGAAAAAAAGGAAAGAAAAAAGGAAACAAATGTAAAGTCTCTCTTTATTCTTTGTACAAAGGTTTTCTTTCTAATCCAAATTCCGAATTTGCGATATAAAGCTTAGAAAACTGAAGATCGGCGGCTAATCAAAACAAATCAATTTTCTTAAGTTCTATTTAGCATCTATAAATTAGGGAAGCCTGCTTTGATTTCATTTCAAATTCTTATTGAAATTTGAATTAACGGCATTGAACACTTTCCACCCTTTTAGGAGAGATAAAATTCAAACCTTAAACATACATGTAAAGAATGTATGGTCGCCCGATATGTCATACGCGTTATATAATCTCCGAAAGCACAAAGAAAATGCTTGAAAGCCAACAATGGCTTTCTTAAAGAATAAATTTATTGAAGACTAACAGGTTTTATTTTTTTCTTTCCATTTGTTTTATATATAATAACATAGTTTTGATATTGGGGATAAACTTAAGCGAGCATATCTTCGATTTTCTAACACGTAAGATATATAGTCTAGTTAAAATTCTTTTTGGACTTTACATTTTTTTCCACTTTCAATTCTAATTAATTCAATAAAAATATTAAAATTTGAAAATTATTAATACATATTTAAAATTTCCAATTTTCTTTAGCAAAATTGTTGAACTTGAAGAAGAACTGCGCGTTGTCGGTAACAATTTGAAATCGCTCGAAGTTTCCGAAGAAAAGGTTTGTTGAAATTTTCATATTATTTTAAAGACATATTAACTTTCTTCTACAAAAAAATTAAATTTATTAATTTTTACAAAAAAGAAATTTACTTAAATTTAAGCGTTTGTAAACAGACAGTACTTAAGTTTTTGTAAATTTCCTTAAAGAAATAATTATTATTGAACTCATTGTTTGAATTTCTTTCACTACGCAACTTTACTTTAACTACAACCTTCTTTTTTATTCATTTCTCTTAAAATTAAAAATTTTGAAAAAACGACATCTTACCCTGCTATCAATCTTATATACACATCAACGATACCAAACCACCCAACCACTATGGCAAAAAAAATTGCAATACTTTCATAATCTAACAAAAAATGGAATATACAAATTTTATATATCCCACCTTCCGCCCGCCGTCACACTTTCTTGTTTTTCTCATATTGCATTAAAAACAATGAATCCATACAACAACAACAACAACAATAACAATAAACAGGCTAATCAACGTGAAGAAGAATACAAGAACCAAATCAAGACCTTGAACACCCGTCTCAAGGAGGTATATACAATTAAATAATGTTTTCTATAAAAATTAATACTTTTTCTTTATACCTTAAAAATAAAAAAGAAAAAGTTGTTAATTGTTGTTATTTGAGAAATGAGAATGCAAGAAAAAAATAACAAAAAAAGTTTTTCCCACAAACAAAACGAGATGAGAACATGCACAAACACCTGAACCAATACCAAAGAAAAAAACGTACGCCAATTTTATTATCTAAGACAATAAAATTGGCCTCAAAGTCTAGGGGTTTGGTTTTTCTCTCAATGTTCTAACCACAGAATTTTTATTGTTGTTGACTAATCCCTATGTGTACATAAAAAAAACGAAACTGTTATCATCATTGCCAGCTTAACATTTTTTCATATATTTATATATTTGATAAACAGATACCACTTACTAGCATTTTAAATACCTTCCCATCAGTCAAGTGAATATTAATTTTGTCAATATTTTATAGATGAAAGCTTCTGGTTGATAAGAGAAGTATAAATATATTCAATCACCGTAAACTTGTTAAACATTGTGCTTTTTCCGTTCTGGATGTTGAAATTAAAAATGATGAAGCTTTTTTTTATTTGTTCATTTCTTCCGCTGTTGAAGTCGTGATAACATTTATAGTGCAGAGAGTTAACAGATGTAATTAATAGACATATCATAAGTTCTTCCTCGGCCACGACTACGCATGTTTAATTTTTTGACGAAATTTTTCACATCCCTTTAGCTTTGCTTGTTTGAGCTTCTCAATTATAACTTAAATTTTAAGAAAGAAGTTATCTCTACATGAAGAAAAAGATATGGAAATTTCAGATTTGTCACATCGCGCTTAAGTAGCTGCTACACGGAAATGTCGATTGCCATACCTTTGAGATGGCTAGAGGTTAGAAGGCACTCTATACATTGCCATTTCTTTATAACCAAAATAGTGACTTTCGCTAATCTGATTCCAAAGAGTTCATAAATTTACATTTATTTACTTCCTGGTGACCGCCAAATAAAAATTGGGATACAAATAATGGCGATTCATGTCCCCTAGAAAGTAAAGCTATTTATTTTCTCTGTCAAGTGTAGATTTAAATTCAAATAAAAGACGCCTAAAAGTATAAAAAGTATTTCATCCACAAGAAGTAAATTTTTGAGAACGCATTTCGTAATCCAGAAGATCAATTGAAAGAAGAAAATCAAAATCTTGAAAGTCTTTAGCAGCTGAAGTTTTGTACAAAGTATAAGTTTCTCTTGCAATAAACACAAGACTCCCTGGACAGTCTGGTTGCTACTGCATTTGTTTCCTGACCGTATCTGTAATGTAAGTATAGAAATTTAGAGTCTAGAATACCAGCCCCCTTTATGGCGCGCAATGTACATGTAATTACTAGAAATTTCAAACAAATTACATTCACTCTGAAGTCGTATATAAAATCTTGGTGGTGCGATTCGAATACAAACTTTTTACGGGTTTTCTCTTACCTATTTACTCAGCGTTTTTATTTTTATTTATTTAATATTTTTGTTCATTTAGCTCAATTTGTTTTTTTTTTCTTTTACTTTATTTTCATGTTTATGTTTGCTGCTGATTTATTGCTTTATTTATGCGTGTATATATGTTTGTGGCGTTTTCCATGTTTTTTTGTGTGTAATGTGTTATTGGATCCCACAAAAAAACGTCTAAATCTGCAAACACTCCTAACCGCCTTATGTTATTTTACCGCTCCGTATATGGAAAATGCTTTATGGAAATTAAAATATATTTAAACAAATGCATGATGTTTATATTAATTTATGTTTGCTGAATTAATATGCACTGGCACTGCCTTCGTATGCGGCCACCATCAAACCATTTGATCGGCGAATTTTATATGTGATTAAAATCAACCCTTTGCATAAAAATCCCATTATCAAATAATAATGATAATATTAAACAAAACAAACTAATAACAAAGGCTACGCAAAAAGAAGAAACGTTTGAGCAACAGATCAGAGTTTTAGACCATCAATTGAAAGAGGTATACTTCTAAAAATTTTTCGCTTCACTTCAGCGTTAATTTAATTAAGTACTAATATATACACACGTTTACATATAATTATTTGGTTTACGATTAATGGTAGAGCTATTAGATTTTAGAAGAATTGTAGGAAAAATCAAGTAGTGAGAGAGAGAGAGGTAGAGTGAGAATGAGAAGAGAGGGATTCACTTTGACTCCTACACATGACATTAATAACAAGTAACATTCGCTAGACGAAGGACTGAATGAAACTAGTTTTTCTTCCAACTTTTGTGTTGAGCTCTGTTAAAAATCGGGGGAGTATTTTGTTTTTCCATGGACGAATTGGATTATAGGCACAAGATAACAAATTTAATCAAAATAAAATTTCCAAGTAAATACGTCAAATCGTAGAAAGAATTGTAAAATATCTTAGTCGAACATTTGTTTTTTGAATTAACCGTAAACTTTAAGTGGAGTACTAAACTTACAGTATAAAAGAATAGCCAAATAGTAAAAATATATCAGACGCTATGCTATATAAATTGGCAAAGAAGTCATTTCTGAACGACATATAATTTTTCTGATCAACAGTACAAAATTCATTTCGATTATTTTATTATAGCGTTTCTGACCCATATTTTAGCGAATCTACAATAAATTTACTATTGAAACATTGCTATTCGGTGGTGGTTTTAATAAATAGACGTTATTTAATAACTTATTAATTAATTCTCACTTAAGAACAAGTAAGAACAATATAGTCGGACAAGGCCGACCCTACATCACTTTGCTTTCATTCATGTTCGTCATATTCTATATTTTATATACTTTTATGTAAAGACATAGCTTTCGCGAAAGCCACCACATTAGACGACGCTTAAAACGTCAAAAAACGTAATCCAAATTTTACAAACTTAATTTACCTTTAAGATTTTATTTTTAGTTACGTCCGTCAAAAAAACTACAAATTACGGTGTCATCATAGAAGGGCTTAGTTTTCATGAGAGGTCGTATGGGGTCAATTGCTACATCTGATTCAAGTTTTTCACACCAATCTACAATGTCGAAATAGTCGAGGATGTTTGTCGAGAAATTTCATCTAACGGAGGGACAAGCTCAGAATCGATCGGTATAATAAATGATGTGCCTATTTCAAATATTTCTGGGTGTTGTATAGACCCGCACAATCTTAACGTAACGAGCAAACTTAATGTAGCACAAGCACTGTACGGTGTAAAAACATACTCAACATACATACAAATTTCAAAAATTCATACCATTGGTTAGAAAAGTGTGAACAAACAATTTTTATTATTTATTATCCAATTTGGATGCCCCTTCGCTTATGTGTGCAATTGGTTCCAATCAAGGGTTTTCCAAAAGACTCGCCTAGTCTGTTTTTTTTCTTTTTCGAAATAAAACAAAGTATTAACGAAAATCTTTATTAAAATGAAAAGTGGAGCAATTATCAAAATTTTTGCACATCGGCTCATTCACCCAGTCGTTCACCGCTTTTGAAATGTGATGTTGGTCGCTGGCTGATATTGACAAATTCTGTGCTTTACAAAAAAATCCAAAAAAAATCCAATGGAGTTAAATCGGCCATTGAATGTCAGAATTTCGGAGCATCAATCGACCTAAAAAGTTCCGGCGTCAATAGCTAAGTGTTTACTAATGTTACATAAGCTACAGCTGCATCCGGTTGGCGTTAATTTTGTCATGTTTAGGCCACAAAAATTTCCTGAAGCATTTGTTTACAATGTGCGCTATTGACAGTAACAGCTTCTCCCGATGCATTTTTGAAGATGTGAAGAGCAATAATTCCATGAATACAAGCATTTTTTATCTGTCAGGACGTGGTTTATAATGAAGAGAGCAAGTTTCTTAAAATATTTTCGCTAACGTTTAAAATATTTGGGCGTTTTGGAGGCCACCAAAAAAGACGCAAATTTCACAAAACGTTAATTCCAATTGATTTTCATAATAAATTTAATGGTTAGATCTTGCTTAAAGTTGCCAAAATCAAGATGCTTTTTGAATGTACGTTTGTGTGTACGTGTGTTAACGCTAGCTATAATGAAATGTTGGCTGTTGTTATTAACGAAATTGACATCCATCCAAAACTAGTGTTTATCTTCAATAATAGTTACCTCGTGGTACAGGAATTAGTCTTGTAAATGAATGATCGTTTGTCTCGATATATTCTTCTCGCGACAGTGAATATAATTTCTCGATTAAATTAATAAGAAAACTTTATTCATATTCGCGAAGTTTGGATCGAAATCGAGTTACTTTTTATAAAAAGTTTGTAATTTCTACCAAACATATTTTTTTTGAAATGAAACAGTAAATGAAATACATTGTAAACGAAAGTAAGGTACACTGTAAAAGCATACGTAGGCTAATACTAAAAACAATTTTTATATCTCCCGAACTTGAAATTTATAATAAAGGTAGTCTATTTGAATGCGTTTTTTTGGTTTTGTTAGATGTTCTTGGACGCGAGATCCAACTGAATCTACCACTAAATTTGCTGCGGGCATATCTGTTTTGTGCACCAACTATATGTAGAAGACATTTGTTTGTTTTTGTGTACGTTTTTGTGAGCTGTTCGTGTAAATAAAGTCGTATTCGGACTTCAATTTATAAATGGCTAAATTTTTTCATCTGTACGTATATCCGAACGCTCTAGTGATATCAGCTTTCAATTTCAAAAATGAATCAGCAAAACAAAAAATGGATTAGTTTATCGTGTACTTTGATCAATTGTATTTTTAGCGAAAATTCGAATATTTATTTACATTGAAAAATAAAATTATAGTTATTGTATATTATATTCATATGTACAAAAAAAGCAACGCAGTCGTCCAGTCCCATAAGTATATGCTTATAAATCGCACTCACAATGCAAAATTCATTTGCATATTGATATTCACATCTTGAGTATTTCTCCATATTATAAAAAGTCTTTGAAACGTATAAATAGAATCATTATGCCTTAGTTCGAAACTTCAATAATTAACTTGGCAGCTAATGTCTTCAATATACGATTATTTTGTGAAAATGTCACAAATTATATTATTCTTTGTTCGTTTTTTTTTCTAAAGTCCTTGTAAGATGTACATAGAAATAATAAAACAAAACTGTGAGTAAGGAAACATGATTAATTACTGTACGATAAACAGAGGAAAAAAGCCTTCACTTTTTTTACTCTTTTTTTTTTTTTAATCTTTTATTTATACTAAGTATCTTCCTTTTTCGTTATATCCCTCAGACGAGATTTTTATTAAAATCAGGTGAAATATAAAAGAAAAGAAAGGTATACTTTACCATATAAACAGCTTTTTGTGCATTTGGACCATCTTTAGGCTAATAGATTATATATATAAATCAATACATTATTCATCAAGAACATCAGTTATGCTAACATTCTCTATGCTAGCTGAATTGTAGTCCGATTCTAGTACAGGTGTGCTCATAAGGACGGTTTCAACATATGCGTGAATAATATGTATAACACACCAAAAAAAAACCCAAGAAATAGATTTAGGGTCTTATAAAATACTCGTGTTTGCTTTGTCCAACACTTAAGCCCGTAACATACAAGGCCTAATTGAGCAGAAAACGGTACAAATAAAAGTAAATTTAGAAACCGTAAGTTTATTTCTACTTAAACAAGCGGTTCGTTCTTCTTTATACAGAAGATAAAGTTATCGCAAAGCGTGAAAAATTCTTAAACATTAAGTTCTATTAAAATTAAAGAAAAATTAAAAAAGGTTTCTTTACGAGTACCATCTTTTGTTTGTAACGTAGCCAGACAAATATACTGCCGTATGTAGAAATGAGTAAATAGATATATATAATTAATATTTTAAAAACGTGTAAATGTATATATAATATTAATATAAAAGTGTGTGTGTGCTTCCTGGGAAGAGTATTAAATTAAATTTATAAATATGTTTATTACTAATTCTTTTGCTTCGGAATACTAACCGCATGCTCGTTAATACTTAATTTATTTTCATACTTTAATTACTAATTTTGATATGAACGATATTTTATCAAGTAATCACTTGAATAAGGAGTACATATATAGAAATAAGCGCTGAAGCGCCGCCAATGTCAACAGCTTGGATTTTAGTTCTCTAATATACTCTCTGAAACGTTCACTTTGAATCGATTAAGTGCTGTTTGTTTGCTAAAATTATAAATGCTCCTTCAGCTTACTGTCTTGCTTTGAAAGTAGAAAATTTTTTATAAAATCGAATTCTTGCTCCCAATTTTAGAATCTCTAAATTTTAGAATTTCTAAATTAGTACCTCACGATATCATGTTTGTTATATCATAAGGTTAAATAATTCTCTCCAATTAAGATGCGGAGATTAAATATGAACTGATACTTTACAGGCTTGGTTGAAACACTTTTGGTAATAAGTTTGATCGTGTGAATAAATGTATACATATGTGTGCGGTACTTTTAATGCGAATATTTCAGTACATATTCAAACATGATCGATCTCCTTATTCATGTGATTGATATTCGTTAACCTATACGTGAATTTGCATCTTCTTAACATGATTTTACATTTATGTTAACCTCGTTTATTGAATACGAAAATGGTTCGTTGGGCTTAGTAATGGTAAATAGAATAAAATGAAACTGGGAAACTTTTGTTATTTTTTTTTAAATTTCAAGAAGAAGACAAAGTTATTGTTCACTATTGCGTTTATTATTATTTAATTTTATTGGGATTTTCTTTGTTTTCTTCGAAAATTTTTGTTTTTCCGTTTCGTTCTTCGACTATATTCTAATACTTTTTTTTTCTTTTCTGTTCCCCCTCTATTAACTTATATCCGTTAAGGCTGAAGCTCGTGCTGAATTCGCCGAACGTTCCGTTCAAAAGCTGCAAAAAGAAGTTGATAGGCTTGAAGGTATGTTTTTCTATTCTTTGCATTTCTTTGAATTATTTATATAGGAATTGTTTATTTTTTAATTATCATAATTTCATATAATTATAATTTAGGAATTTATAATTTTTTTCCGTTAGAATATATTTATTTTTTATAGAGTATTTTAATTTATTTATTGGTTTATTATTTAAAAAAAAATGTTAACAGTTTTAGTAATTTTATTAAATGTATGTGTTGTGCGAACGACTAAATGAAAATCGCTTTTTATCGAGCAAAGCTATTTAGAACCAATTTTCAGGATTTAAGAACATAATATAATGCTAACATAATATTTTGCAAAATCTAAAAATAACCAATAATAGCTTAAAAAAATATTATTAATAATTAGTGGAGTGAAAGGTTTTTTTTTGCAATGCATCACGTTAGATGAAACGCTTTCTCTTCTAATCCTTAATGGACTTTAAATCAAATTTTACTGCAAATAGTTACCATTAGTGTAAACCGACGTCTTGTTTATTTCACTTTGCTATGTAACATGTATGCATATATTTAACATACAAAGCCATTTTAAATGCAGAGTGTAATGGAATCTAGTTAGTGGGCATACCCAAGTTTACTCGTTTTTATAGTTGATAGCAGTTTTCGTCCAGTTTCGTGCATGCAAGTTTACGATTTTTTGTATTAGGAGACTTGTTTTAAAATAAAAGGAATAATCAGGAATGAAAAATAAAAAGATGAGGTTTTAAAAGAGTATAAATTTGCAAAGAGAATTATTTCGTAGAGAGGAAAGCATTGATCTTATTTTTCAGACAGGTATTCGCAACTTTTAACAAATTGTTTATATAGTCGTGTGTATGTGTGATCTGCGAATATTTATACATGCATTAATTTTTTTGACTTTTTAATTTTCCTTTTTATTTTTTTAATTTATTTTTATGTGCGCTTAATTTTTGTTCCCAAAAAATGCTCGCCTTTTCGCTGCCTGCCCACCTGTTCACCTATGCTATTGTTAAAAAACGTTTGTTGTTGCATTGTGTCTATGTATAACTTTTTGTAACCAAATAAATCTGCAAAAAAATTCGAAAAATTTGAAATCAACATCACGCTTACCATTAATGTATGCGTGTATGCGTATATGCCAATAATGAACTTTTACACGAAGACGATTTGATGAATGAACGCGCCAAAAATAAACTACTGCAAGAAGAAATGGAGGCCACTCTGCACGATATACAGAATATGTAAATCTAAAATCATCAACTAACAATTATAAGCATATAAGACCACAACAATGCCAACAAATAGAACACGATCGCAAAATTAGTCTATCCACGACTTTTTTTTTTTTTTTTTTTTTTTTTTTTTTTTTATAACAAAAAATAAAAAACAAATTTGCCCATAGTTGATTACCATAAGCAAGTGGTAGCGCAATATATATATATATATATATATATATGTATGTATATATATAGTGAAAAGAAGAATTTGTATATTTATATATGAGAAAGGAGGATTTGTTCCTTTATAAATTACATCCTTTTTTGATTATGTTATTAAATCCAAGCTAAGATATCTTTACACTTTTGGTAAAAAAAAATGGGATAACATTGCGTATGGTAACATAAGCACAGGGAACAATCGAGGAAAAATTCTTTAGGCGCTTTCTCTTGCATACAATTTAAAATGCTTGCAATTCAAAACAGCTGCAATTCAAAAAGGACCAAAACCAAGCTCACTACTCGAGATCTTAAACTCAAGATAAATAATTAACCCGCACAAAACACATTACATTAGTTGTGTTACAAGTACTAAGAAAAATTTTATGGGAAAAAAACGAAAATGTTTTAATCCTTTCCAATCCTATGCCGACTATGTGTCGACATCGTATCGGCTACGTCAACTTCGGCGTAGGGCTAGACTCCACATTGTATTATTTACGATTAATACGTGCTTTCGTTTCCCTTCTAATAATTACGATAAGTGTAATATTTCAAATGCTTAAATGGTTTTGTTGTTATAACAGCTTTTTATTCCTTTAGTGCAAACTAATTGAGGAGTTAGTTGTCGCTAAGAAAAACTTAGAAAATTCTGTTTGCAAACAAGTTAAAGTAATATTTTAATGCAAACGTAAAAGTGAAGCCCTTTTCATCTAAATCTTCTAACCGTAAGTGGAAGTGGACAAATTATTTCTGCAAGATTGAAAAAGTAATAAACATAACTTCCTGTTTCCTGATTACCTCTAATGTTCTATCAGTGTACTAATGCAGAAATTTGATTATCTTGTTGCTATAACCTCATCCGTTATTTCGTAAATCTACCGCAGAAAGTAGATTATTTCGTTCCTTGTAATTTTTTAGGCTTACAACCAATGTCCAATGATTTTGAGATGGGCCGTTCTATAGATCCGTTCAGAACAGAAGAGATTTGTCCGTTTTGAACTCGAAGTTTTAATGAATTCTACATGATATCAAGTTATTGGATCATAGGCCTATAAACGATTAAACGCAACATGCGATCCTTTACATTATTCAAATCATTTCTTTTCTCTACATTATAAGTTTAACAAGGAAAAAATCGAAAAATTCAATCTTGTGTTGCTGTACGTACGTAATGTTTCAACAATGCATAAAATACTTTTTAAATAATTCCAATGTACCAATTAATGCATTTCACGTTCTTTAAGGAAAGTAAAACAACTTTACATTAAGTTCACGGTATTATATAAAAACTGATTATTATTAATAATTCGTTCCGATAAAAAATAAAAAAAAGAAAAGATTAACGCATTCCATTTTGCCAGTAATAGAAAAAATTTTTTTTTTAATGTTTTACAAACAAAAAATTTAATTTTTTTTTTCTTTTACGCTTTACTATTTTCTGTTGCTTGGATAAGAAAAAATTTTATATTATGCAAAATCCGTAAAACTTCAAACTAAAAATTAAAATTTTTTGTTTTCTTTTTAAGTTTGCCTTAAGTTTTTGGTCTTTTCTCTAGCACGAAGATTTACTGTAAAAACTATATTGTTTTATTTCTTTAACTGTGTAATATTTTCATAAAATTATGTTTTAAGTTTTCTTATCGATAAATTAAACTTATTTCATATACGACCTAAACAGCTAGCATTCACTTTGCGTCTAAGATTTTAAAATTAAAATTTCTATGAGCAAAAGACATACAAGACTAATTAAAAACAAAAAAAAAAAAAACAAAAACATGTTACGATGACGCTTTTTATAACGCGTGGATAACGGCAGAATTACAAAGAATTTCGTGTAAAAACGTAAGGTTTTTATGGCGTTTTGACTACAGAATTTATATTGGCTGAGAACAAAAAAGAAATGAATCAATTCCGCTTTTACTATAAAAGATTTCTTAAGCAAGACAATACGAAATGTAATTTATTTTTTTTTTAATGATCATGTACTTTTTTATTTTAAAATATTTTCATTAAAAGAAGAAAAATGTCGCTACAATTTGCACAAATAAAGTATTTTTAATTTAATTGACACTTCGGTCGCTCACCTTACTTTCAAAATATTGTAGTTATTCCTTCTCGGCGGACCTAACCGAAAGACGGTACTCTTCTTTCCCTTATTAGTGAAATACACGCAATTTTGGATGTTGTTTTTAAATATTTTAAAAACTACGAATCGAATTTTTTTCACGTCTAAGTGAACGAAGTCATTAGTGCTTACTAAGTTTTGATTACATATTTGTTTATTATATATTTACTTATTTGTTAGTTGTGTGTATATGTAATAAATGCGGTACTGAATGGTTTCATTTTTGACTTTCATACATTCACTTTACAATCGAAGATTTTATAAAGGAAAACACAACTAAATCTGTTGAATGTGCCTGCCCGCCCTACCGTTAAATGTTCTAAACTCGTTGAGGAAAGTCAATGTTTTTTTTTTTGTATATTATTCTTCCCTTTTATGTTCATTTTCTTTTTGTTTTAAACTTTATATATAAGAATTATTGACATTATTTTGTCGTTCTTCCTATATTTTTATGTTCTTCTTAAAAATATGTAAATCGCCAAAATCTGTAAAATCTGTAAAACCTGCTTTAAATACTTTACTGCAATTTAAATTCTATTACTTACCTTAAACAATCTTACGTGTCGCAACGCATCTTCTTGATATGTCTGCGCATACCAGACGAGTTAATTTTGGAAAAGCAGCGTTTCGCAACTATTGGGGATAGTTTGGATTTGACATTTGTTGAATTGATGGGTATGCCGCCTGTGTATAATGATCGTCATCCGAAACCACCAACACCTCAATTACCTACACCAGTGCACGAGGAAGAGAAAATGGGGGCAACCATATTCGCTGAGCGAGTTACTGAGGAGCAGGAAATAACAGATATCATTGCTCAAGAGGTGGTAGGCAATAATTTACAAGTCGACTTCATTGAGAAAGTTCCGACGGAAGCAGTAAAATTTCCAACACCGCCACCGCCGCCTCCGTTTGAATACGCTCTTGACTTACCACCTGAAGGCGCTGAAGTGCCTTACGTTAAAAATTTTGAAAAGCCAACTATACCCGATGAACACTTAACAAAAGCAAACGACGTTGAAGAGCAAATAACGAATGAAGCTACAACATCTTTTGTGCAGAGTACAGAACAAGGCACATAAGTTGTTGAAGATGACAATACTCGCTCCGAGACTATATCACAGCACAGCTCCTAAGTTTCAAATCTTAAAGTTGAAACATGGAAATCCGTGCTAGTATTTTGCGAATTTCATATCGCAATTTTATGATCACAAGCTCCATTTTGCTATAAACCTATGCAGCATCTAACAATATCTGATATCTTTGTGGCTTGTTTTAATAAACTTTATGTTTTAATTTGTTTTTTGTATATTTCTTTTTCTTTATTAACAATTAACTTCCCCTTTAAAAGCTTAATTTATTGAGGTAATAACGAAAATGTTGTGAATATGCGAAAAGAAGTTTGGCTTAAAATACACACGTTTTGTTCTGATATGTTGTAAAAATGCTTCCGTTTGATCTATTCGTGAACTAGTCTGGTCATCCCTTGATTGTACACTTTTAAATGAAAGTGTGCTTAACCAGAAGCAGCTTAAAAAATACGAATTTTTGATCATTCTTTTCCGACGAGAAGGAAAGGTAATAAAGTAATAACACTCGGGGTGGTTGTTGAACATATACTTAAATTAAATAAAATGATCTTCAAAAAATATTAAAAAATTGCGACAACGGAGCAGTTCACTTTTTCTGCAACTTCAGTTTTTCATCAAAAGTTGGGTTCGGGATGTTGTATTAAACAATTTTCAAAAATGTGAATAAAAACCGTTCGAGTTATGCTGCGTTTAACCGTTTGAGTACCAAGCAGCGCGATCGCGCTGTTCAGATTTCAAAACTGGCTGGGTTTTCTCGACATAAAACCCAGACAGACTTCGGCAGTGTTTTTTCAAAACCGTCTGGGACTCAAACGGTTAAAGTTTCGATTACCTGGATGCTGCTGTACGATTAAATTCGGAAAATCAATTTTTCACATGCTTGAGCGGTTTGCTACTACTTCATTCATCTTACATCAGTCTTCGCTATTTAGCCAATTAACTCTAGAATATATTTTCTCAAGCGGTACGTAACCAAAATCAAACGATGGCTTATATATAAGGCGAACGCAGTGCAAAGGGCCGCATAATAAATGTTGCCGAAAACTCAAAACAAAGCGTAACTAACTAATATTTTATAGGCGAAAAAATATTCTTATTGAAAAATTTTATTTTATAACTTGCCAAAATAGACTTCTTACGGACTATATTTTTTGACCAGCATCCCTTTGATATGAAAGCAACCCGATACGTTAGGAAAAGCAATGAATTTATTTTGTAAAAAAATTTAACCTGCATGTTTTTTTTTTCATTTTAATATGCTTACTGGCATACCACCAAATGACGTTTGTATTACTTGCCGCTGAAATTTTGAGTTCTTATATCGAAAGAGAACTTTTTATTTCATATGATTTCACATATATGATCGCACCAAGTAAAGGTTTGGATCATAAAGATTGGTTTATAAACGGCAAACGCAATTAACTGGTTAAGGCATCGTTTAAGACAATAAAAAAATTGATTTTCCGAAAAATTGGGGTGGTGTGTCGTTTAAGCTTTAGCATTTGCAAGTACATGAACATCGTCGGAAATATGATAAAAATTATATTGCCATCTAACAGACATGAAATGAAATGATGAGAGTCAATCCGCTAGCTTTTATAGTTCTATTTATGCTCAATTTGCGAATTAACATTTCCGAAAACCCAATTTTCTTTCATTCACATTTTGAGTGTCCAACAATCGGTTATGCTCGTTTTTACTGCCAGTCGTCTCGAGCATATTGATTGCTGTGAGCAGCTTGATATCAATCTTGCTTCTCGGTGTGACTTTTTATGAACGTGGTCGTATTTTTTACCTGTAGCCAAACACACGGTTGTTAAGAATAAGAAAACCGGTTAAGCCACTGATACTGTGTGCATTAAATTTAAAAATTTCACATTTTCATATTATCTCCCTATTATACCTTCGAAAATTTTTTTCTCTATTTATAAGTTTACCAAATTTTGGTCCTTATTTTAATTTATTTTCTAAGTCTATTTAATTTCTAAATTCGTTTCGTTTCTTTTCTTTTTATTTAACTTTACAATGCTTTTTTTACTCGCCTTTTTTCTTGCGCTTTTTCATGAATCTATCACTCGCTTTCTCTTCCAACAAAATTCGTCCTTCTATCTTCACATACGAACTATCTTTCAATACTGCTTTTGTTGCTTTATTCGTTGATTGCGGTTCCTTAGATGATTTAATCGTCGAAAAGGAACGATTTTGCTTGATCGGCGACAGCTTGGATTTGGCGTTCATGGATTTAATACCTGGCTTGGAACCATTTTATACACCGCGCAATCCAAAACCACCAACGCCGAAAGTTCCAACGCCTACCCCCGAAGAACTTGCAGCTATGGAAGCTGCCAAGGCTGAAGCCGAAGCAGCTGCAGCAGCAGCAGCTGAAGCAGCAGCAGCTGCTGCAGCAGCCGGTGTAGCTGGCGAAGCGGGTACCGAAGGTGCGCCAAAAGTTACTGCCGAAGGTATCGAAGGCGCTACTACCGAAGGCGGTGAAGCAGCGGCTGCACCACCTGTCAAAGAACCAACTCCCCCACCGCCGCCCCCGCCACCATTCGAATATGCTATTGACTTACCCCCAGAAGGTGCTGAGGTACCTTTCGTTAAAAATTACGAACCCCCACCACCTGGCGCCGAACCTGTAGCCCCAGCGGACGGTGCCGCTCCTCCAACGGACGGCGCCGCTCCTCCAGCGGAAGGAGCTGCACCTCCGCCGGCTGAAGGCGCTACGCCTGCACCAGCTGAGGGTGCTGTTCCCGCACCTGCACCCGCTCCGGTAGAGAGTTCTACTACCGTAGCAGCTCCTGCTCCAACTGAAAGTGCTTCTGCCGATTCTGCGCCCCCAGTCCCTGAAGCTGCCTCTGCTCCTGCTGCAGAAGCACCATCTTCTTAAGCATTTCTGCCAATAGTTGAAAGTACAAAGTAAATCGCTGCCAAACAAAAAGAAAAAGTATAACATCTAATGCTATTTAAAACTTATATAATAAAAGTATAATCTCTTTGTTATGCATGGCCGTTATTAAAACATAGATTGAACAAGCTTTTTATGTGTTTTTTTTAAACGATAATCCTTTTAAAGACTTATCTTCATGAAAAAAAAAGTTTACAGCAACGCTTTGCAAAAAAAAGATAAAAATCATCTATGATCCTTATTAACTCTGCAAGCAATGGCGCCGCAGCTTAAACCGCCTAAATAAACGTTAAGGTAAATTTTCAGTTTTAAATCTAATTTTTGTTTAATAAATGATAGGAGAAAGATTTGTGTGTGTGGTGTGAGTCTGGAAGAGAAAAATAATAACGAGTTATTTATTGCTACTATTAACGTTTTCAATGTTTTCCTCGTCCCACTTCATGTACGGCTTGCTTCTAAGTATTTTTGTTCTACGTTTTGTGCATTTGCTATGAAATTTTATTTTTTGGTTCTTTTTTTATTTAAATAATAGACGATTTGGTCTTGGAAAAGGAAAGATACAAAGATATTGGCGACGATTTGGATACCGCCTTCGTGGAACTTATTCTCAAGGAATAAATGTTCTTTACAAGATCAACTACTCGAGAGCTTTGTCGTCCTTTGTAGTACTCTCATAGAAGCATACATAAGCGCTTGTTCAACCAAATTTCTGACGAGACGACTTTCGTGCCTTCAGTTGATTTTTTGGTTGATATTGTAAACTCTTTCTTTACTTGCTACATGTATTTCAATTTTTTAATTTCAATCGCTAAACATTCGGTTTACTTATTGATGTTTAACTCACCATTTATCAATTAAAAATGTAAAAATAAAATCACTCTTTATTTTTTATTAAATTTAATTTTAGATGTATGTTTGTTTATATTTATTTTCGTTTTTAATAAAAGTTATCGTACTTTACATTAAAAATTCAACGTGAACAAAATTCTGGTGCTTTTTTCATTGTTAATAACTTTGCTGAACATATTTATTTTAGAGGAAGTGAGCAAAAGCAAAGAGAAGTACAAAACGATTGCTCAAGAGTTGGAATATGCTGAACTAAATAATTATTAAATTTTCAACGCTGGTGGACGATTCGTAACTTTACCTAGTTAATCTCGCACCAGGCTAGTTTATTTAAGAACAAAAAGAACATTACGTATAACACTACTAAAATTGCAGTACAGTGAAAAAACATTTCTTCAAAGTTCTTAACTTGCTTATATTTGATTTATTTGGATAACGATAAGCTCTCTTCTTAGAAATTAACTAAACGAGGAAGAAAAGGCACATGAGCAATTTTCGGACAAAAATTTCTTAAAGAAGAATATGGTCTTTTACCATTTAGCAGCTGAAGCTGAAGTTGGTGTTCAGTTTTAATGCTCATTCATAAGGTGATCCTATGAAGGAAGCTTTAGTATGTTTAGTAAGCAAAAAAGTAAACCGCAGAAAAAATTAAAATTTTTCCGAATAAATAGAACTTCAAATTGTTGAAATTGAGCAAAGTGTTTAGTTGTATGTATACAAAAGAGCACTTCATATGAATGCTTCATTTGCTTAAACAAGAAAAATACTCGATAAAGAAATTTATGCTTCAGCATTTATTAACATTGCGTGATAGTAATTCTGAAGATCCGAAAAGTCTAATCTTTCATGTGCCTTTGTCTCATTTCTAAATTCTTTAAAACGATAACGTTCTGGCTTAGATATGTATAATAATTTTGACTCGGAAGTTGTGTATGCTGTTTTTTATTTGGAATTACCTTTGAAAAATTAAAATTTAAAAAATGGTTTGGGAAAGCCTTTTTTATTATTTACATATTTACACTGTAAAATTAGCGTCTGAGAAAATTTGTATGGAAAACTTTTCCATGTAACGCATAACAAATTTGCGTCAATTTACTATTTTTATAGGTATCAAAGTTAGGAGCTCCTAAGGAAGTGAAGGCTCACTTTCGATAGGGGTGACTATATGCGAGGGATTCAAAAAGATGATACCATCGCCCCAAAATTTTCCACATTTATATAGTATGCCAAAGTACCATCATTCTCATTTCAAAACTGTTATGCGATGTTTAGTGGTCGTCAATACGGTTCGATGAATTAACATCGTTGCTCTTAGGCTAAATCAAGACAATGTCCCAACATTCGTCAAAATATTTCAATACCTCACGTCGAATATCATTTCTAAAATTTTAAATAAAAACCTTTTCTGATGAAACCTTCGCTCTGACAACACATGTAAGCTGATAGTTTTCAATCCACACGTAAGAAAGCCATTTGCGTTAAAATGGATCAAGGCTAATTAACTTTCTATTTTCTTTAAATCACGTCATCTTTTTCATTATAGTGATGGTCGTCAATAATATCTTCCATCTTCTCATATCTTCACACAATGCGAATAATGGCACAGTTAATTGTGGTTTTTATTTGAGTTTTGTCGTAATTTTGAAATAATTCGGGGTAAAGAGGAACTTACTTGCACGCAAATGATTGCAAACGTATGCGATGAATATGTACTAAATTTGGCATCCTAGTAAGGTCAGCAAATCGTCGTTCCCTGTAAAAATCTTAACGTAACTATTATTGTATATTAATTTTTCGACATAAATCCGGAATGTGTACCTATCTGGTCTGTTGTGAATTATTATTACAAGCTGAATGTTATCTTACATTTTAAAAGAAAAAGAAAAACTAAATCGAAATTAAATTGTTATTCTTGAAGCAAATGTGAACTAAGGCAACTTTTCCATTGTACTTTGTGCAACAACAAATAAAATACTAAAACTGCCTGTAAGCAAATAAAGTTATAATTAAAAAATATACAGAAAATATTTATAAATACCAAAAAGCGCTGATCGACCAGCTATTTACATTGAAACATTTTTAGCAATTTTATTCATAATGTCGACTTTCAACCCGTTACCCACCAAAGAGTACATTCATTATAAGTAAAGTAATTGCTTTTAGTTAGTAATTAGTAGCCTTTATTCTCTGATCTAAAACATTTTTGTTTATGCATTCATAAAATTAAAAAAAAAAATTCTCGAAACTATTCAAAGCTATTTAAATTACAATTATAGATAAAAACTCACAAATTTGCCTTTTTGTACAAGAAAAAAAAAAAATTGTGTAGTTGTAACTTTAATTCACATGGAATGAATATGTATTAAATATATGTGCGTGTATCTATTTTTAATGTCATTACATCATTTTCAATAAATAAATACTTATTTTACACGAAACATTTACTAGAAATTTTATTATTACTCCCCCGTCATGTTATGGACCAGAGGTTTTCTTCATATATTCTAAAAGTTGTTTGCGTATAAAAATTTCACCTTAAAATTATGTTCATTTTGCGGCTAATTTTGGATTTCCAAATAGATAAATAAGAACGATTAATCAAGTGTCATTTTTGCAGCAGACTATTTTTATGGGGTGTATTTATTTATATCAAATTTTTTGATTCATGTTCGTTGTAACCCACAATGCTATATTGAAATTGTGTTATGCGAATCTTTTTTATTTATTTATTTTAACTAATACTTTATAAGGAAGCGTTTTGCTTCCTTACTAATTATGAGAACATAAATAGCTTAATACTAAATAAATATGCCGTAGCATTTCCTACACATGCCAGCAATACGGCTTTGGTTCTTAGGTTTGAGAGGGTATATATAAAAATATAAAAATAATTGATTCACATATCCAACGGTTTCAACGGATTGCAAAAATCATACGATTCGGTACCTAGACTAGCAATATTAATAAGACAGACGTAAGGATAGGTATACAAATAAACATGATATGATGCATACCAAATGAAGACATGCTTAACGTTTTAGAAAATCACACGATTCGGGATCTAGGTTAGCAATAACAATTAGGCAGACATAAAGATGTATATAAGCAATCATTCCAATAGAAGAAAAGGGGTTATAAAATTATGCATGTTGATATGAAACGTATCACATGAAGACATGCTTAACGGTTCTATGGCTTACAAAATTATTCGATTTGATACCTAAGCAATAAGATCATACGAGTTGGTACTCAAGGTAGTATTAATAATAAGATACGCACAAGAGTAGCATCATAATACTTATAAAGCTGCGATTATAACATAGATGAATCCAAACATGTTCGATCAAATCTAAGTTAGCATAGATGTGCAAGAATAGCGTTACAACACACATACAAGTGAGTATTGAGGTCGTAACGTAGAATGCTCAAAACATCTGTGTAACGGAACAGTGATGGTGATCGCGCTTATAAAAGAGCGCGTCGCAACACGCTCATTCTTTCAATTGTGGTCCTTTCAGCCAGGGATCACAGACGACATAACTAGTTGACGTTACCGATAAGGATATTTTGTTTGGACTTAAGGGATAAGGGATGGCTGGCTTAGCTTAGTCGTCATCCCTGAACAATTAATAGGACTATTAACCTTTACTTCGGCGCTTGTCGGATGAGAAATCCAAATATTAAGCACAAATCCGGAGGTCTCAGTTTTTTATTATAAGTTTCTTGGAAGGAGTCCTGGGGAGCCCTGAGCATACCCTGCCAAAGAAGACTCGTTACAATTTGATATAGTATAATATAATTTAAACTTAGAAATAATATAAATCAAGGCAATGTGTATCGTGTTGTACCGAAACCAAGAGTTAGGGTGTAAAATTTTATGCTAGCTTAAATATCGTTCCAAATATACCTGTACATAAAAAATTGATTTAACTTGAAGTTTTTATATTAAAAAAGTATGAAATTCAATATTATGATGAAATACAAAGATTAAACTGTCATAAAAAATTGCGGCTAATCTATTTTTTCTCTTTTCCTTAAAATTGCACTACTTGTTTTTCCATCATTACAAAACTTTTCTGATGCCGGTTTTGTAATTTTTCCGATTCTCTTAAGGAGCTAAAGAACTTTGCAATTGAAGATTATCTGCTTCGTTGTAGCACTGAACGACCTTTTCCAACGAAAACACCTTATAGTTTTTTAATTAAAGTTATTTCTTCTTGCAGGTCAAAAAAAAAATTAAATAAAAAGCTCATGTCAGACCATGTTCCACTTTTACGATATTTATGTCTTGTTTGCGGTATAAAGCTTGGAAACTATCGGCAACATTTGTTCTAATTTGTCCTTCATATTTTAATATAGTTCGAGTAGCAGTTTCGCTTAAATTTATTGATTTTGCGAATAGCGGAGGTTTTCCTCCACATTTTATACGATGTAAACTTCGGATTTTTTCTTCGAGACAAATAAGTTTTCGTTTAAAAGTTTACTTCTTGATTCTGTTAGATATTATCTAAAGTTAAAGTCCAAAATTACAATTAGCGCTATAACTTGATTTTCGACATACATCAAATTAGAGCTATACCTGTAGCTAAACTGTACCTCTTTTACTTTTTGCTATTTACTTTCCGAAATGTTTAAAATAAAGCAAGCAAATCATGATCATAATTAGTTCATGATTGATCATAATTTAGTTCAATATAACCGTATCCCTAATTGTAATGGTAGACTGCTAGATCTTTGCTTTGCCAATTTTCCTGAGATTAGTGTAAGTCGTTGTTCTGAGGATCCTTATCCAGCAGTGTGCATTTCCTTTCATCACATGTATGATGGTTCGTTGAACTGCGTTAATGTTCCAGCTCCAACCTTTTCAAGTAATTATTACGATTTTCGTAAAATCAATACTGTATTGTTAAAATATCATCTGTCACATCTGAGGCTTGATTTCTCAACCGGAAGTATTGAAAGCTTATTGCCATCGTTCTACAATTCATTGAACCTAGCTATTGCTGCATCGGTGTCGATCAACCAGTGCCGTCCTCGAAGTAGGTGTCCCCCGTCGTTTTATAAGACAATTAAATATCACAAGAATAAAAAAACACGCTATTCAAAAAATACTCGAAAATACTCTGCTTACTTGGTGGCAAGGCGTAGATTTAACTCCCTCAACCGCCATTACCATTGCAGATACCTTCAGTTCATTTGCTAATCCGAAATACTTTTTAAATTTGTTAACTCAAAAGGAAAAATTTCTATGCTTCCCTTGCGTGTATCTTTTAATGGCTCTGATTCTTCGGATGATTTTGAAATCTCAAATCTGTTTGCTGAGTATTTCCGTCGAAACTTTTCGACTGCTAGTTTCGATGTATCAGCAAACTACCCATATCCCATAACTAACTTGGCTTCCATACCTAATTTGGTCATTTCTGAAGATAACGTTTTCAAAGGGTTGAGTTCCCTAAAATACAGTTGTGCGCCTGGACCTGATGGAATTCCATCATGTATATTTAAATCTTGCGCTGCTGAGCTATGTGGTGTTATCTCACAGATATTTAATCAGTCCTTGAATTTAGATGTTTTCCCTTTGTGTTGAAAGAGTTGTTTTATCATTCCTATTCACAAATGTGGGAGTAGACAACTTGTTGAGAACCATAGAGGCATCGCCAAGTTGAGTGTCTTGTCTAAACTATTCGAGAGAATTGTGACTCAGCATCTGGCCTTTGCCATCTCTACCTTTGCCAGATCTACGGTCACCAATCTGTTAGAGTTTACTTGTCATGTTTTCAAGGTTTTTCTAGTGGCTCTCGCACTGATGTCATATACACTGATTTTAGCAAAGCGTTTGATTTGGTTAACCATAAACTATTTATCTTTAAACTTCAAGTCTCTGGCTTCCCTTCCCATTTAGTGAAATGGATAATCTCTTATCTGCATAATAGGTCATTCATGGTTTTGTTTAACTTCACCACCTCATATGAATTCCCCGTTCCGTCAGGCGTACAGCAAGGCAGCCACTTAGGACCCATTTTATTTAATCTATACATTAATGACTTGCCCTCGGTGATTAAATCCAGCCAGATCTTAATGTACGCTGATGATGTGAAACTGTTTTCTTCCTTCTCCATTGAATCGCAATCACATCAGCTTCAAAGTGGCCTGAATAATTTGGTTGCATGGTGGTCATCGAATTATACGACACTAAACCTAAATAAATGTAAGAAGCTTTCTTTCTCAAGAAGAAAGTCATTCAGTACCGACTATTTTATAGACTCGCACAAGTTGGAGGACGTCGATTCGATTACAGATTTAGGCGTTCTCTTTGACCATAGGTTCTCGTTAAGCAAAGCTAGGTCCGCACTTGGTTTTAGAAAGAGGTGGTCTAAAGAGCTTGATGATCCTTATATTACCAAAAGGCTGTGTGGTCTTCTTCATATAGGTGCTATGTAGATTCAATTGAGTCTATTCAAAAGCAATTCTTGCTGTTTGCCCTTAGAAATTTGGGTTGGGATCCGATTGCCTCTTTTCCCTGTATGAAAATAGGTTGCTTCTGTTGTCCTTACCGTCTCTTGGGAAACGTAGATTTGTTCTAGGCGTTTCCTTTGTAATCAAAATAATAAATGGTGGTATTGCCGTCATTACTTGGTGAAATAAGTTTTACTGTCCCTAACCGCTTCTCTAGGCACTCCACCTTGGTTAAGCTAAATCATTGTAAATATAATTATGAACTGTTTAACCCGCTCAGAGTTGTTTGCAGGAACCTAAATGACGTCTATCACTTATTCTCATTATCGGACTCTTTAAAGTCCATTAAAGCCACATTGCTTAATACACGTGATTTACCAATGTCGTACTTAAACTAGCTCTTAAATCTAAAAAGTTATTATGACTCGAAATTGAGTTGTTGTTAACTATTATCGGTTGCCAAGCTTACGCATGTTTGCGATGGCTTAGGAGTTCATTTGCAATTTGGTCCTGTACCGGTTGTAGGTGTGGCTCTGTGCTAATTGTTTACACGCTTTTTTTTCTTTTTTTTCTTTTTACCTTCTTATTTGTTTTGTTATACTTATATTAAGTTTTAATAATAATTAATTTAAGATTTACTTTAAGAGTCATTTGAAGTCCACTGTCATTTGTTTTAGTCGAGTTTCTGTATAAGTAGAATAAATAAATAAGTAAATAAATAAAAAACTTTACCTTGTTCCCTAACGAAGAACAAAATGCATGTTGTCACTTCTCCAAAAGAAAACCAGACATTTTCCTGCAGCAATAAAGTTAAGGATTCTACTTATTGAACTTATGTATTCGATGTTTTTGAAATCGTGTTCTATCAAAACAGTTTACAATAAGTAAGAAAATTAAATTTGGTCGGTACCAAATTTTTTATACCCATCACCGTTTACCCCAAAAAAAGACAAAGCAAGCAATAGAATAAAATTCTCATGCTCTATAATAGGGAAGGGACGAAGTTGATTTCTTCTATTTTCAAAATAAGAATTTTAAAAGTCGTAGGCGTGTTCTTTGAAAAGTTTAGGTCAATTCCAAATTCCTTTTCAAATTTGTAGGCCATATCTTCATTTTCGCTAACGGGTGAATGTTTACCACAAATACTAGAAAGTTACGCAAACAGAAAGATCGAGAGAAGGACAAGCTTACATGTTTAGGTGCTTTCAAGGGTTGTAACTGGCCAAGAATTTGTATACTTTATGGGGGTTTTGAAGCTTGTTTCTACGTGTTATAAAGGTATTGAAATTGTCATTAAATCTTGATACACTACAATATTGGGTAGGCGCGATCGACTTTCTCCATTTTTATGCACAGATGCTGCAGCATCGCCCATAGAATTTGCGTTCAAATCTTTGTATATTTATTTGCTATAGTTTATGAGTAGTGTGCAAAAAACCAATTTTTCATTCCGTTTGAAAAACCGAGCTGTTCTTAGTTCCCATAGTGCTGCGAACGTATCCTTTGACCGATTGGACCAACTGTGTATTATCTGTGGTAAGCATTGTCCCCTTTGCAGTAATGAAAATATCGCTTACAAACTCGCAAAAGAATTTGAAAACGACCCAAACTTTTCAAAGAATACGCCTACAAAGCCCACCTGTCTTCGGAACAAAAGTTGCGAACACCTTTGTTTTCCGTGTTTTTTGCTTGTTACTTATAAAAGTGGCACACATACCTCATATAAATTTCCGCTTTTATTCTAAAAGTAGAAAAAAACAATCGCGACCATCCAATATTATAAAGTACGAAAATTTAGTTCCTTTTTTTACGACCACAGTGATGAGTATAAAAAATTCGATGCCAACCGAATACAATTTTCTTACTTGTTTTAACGTGATCTTGTTTATTTTTTGTCAAATTGATATTTCATAATTTTTTTTATATAAAAATTGTGGAAACTTTTACAAAAATACAGATCTTGCGGATCAAAGTCTAATGGGGTCGTATTTTTCAATCAATCCAAAATCCCCAGGAAGGCCGATGCAAACTATCCGTGAGGAACGTGCGATGTAATCACATAAGACTTTTTCTGTGGCTAAATCATTGGTTTACCTCAACAAATCGCCAACACTTAATGTCCATTTAATCAACATTATTCGTTTCGTTTTTTAATAGCGAAGTAAAGGCAGATGTATATGGAAAAGTGGTCAAAAATTGGCATTCTAGAATTGAATTGTTGCAATTGCCCAAGGGCGGCAATGTAGATCTAAAATAAAAAATAACACATTGATATGTTGTATATTTTTGATTTTATTTTAAATTTATATATATATTTATATATCTTTTATTTACATTACTCTCTAATATGTTTGAGCTTATATTTCGCTATTGTAGGCGTTGTTGCGTATTTTCCAACTGGATCCAGTGAATTAGCCGGAAAAGCAATGTAAATCAGTTGTGATGATGTCTCAGTACAACTAATCATATGAAAATAAATCTGAAGTATAGAAGATGACAAGGGTCACTAAGTTGGTGTATCGTATTATGAGCTGCTTAATCCGAGATAAAACCACCCCGGGAACGATATCAATAACAACAGATCGTGTCGGGCGCCTGTTATTAGAGGCAGACCGAAGGCCGACAAAGTTTTTATTTATTTATTTATTACGAAAGACTTCAGACTTGTCTTCTTTCTCTAAAGAAAACTAAAAAAAGAAAAAAACATTACCTTAAACGAAAATAAATATATAAATTAGGAGAAGCAAAAGGAAATCTCTATAACATATTGCATTCGGATGTGTTGAAGCTGTATTTTGAACATGGTACGGGGATTTTAATAAGAAAAAATTTTAGCTTAGCGTTTTTTGCAAATAGCAGCCTAACCAACTAAGCAAATTTTCTCACTTTTAAATTTGGTATTACGAGAGTATTGAGAAAAATTTTTAAAATAAAGGTTGTTCCTCCGAAATATCTGTCGCAACATTACTCAAATTTACGGGCTCAACACACCTGTTGTGTTGTCTCCAATTCCTACTCTTGAATGTACGTTCAGTATTTGTGATAAGTAGGTATTAATTTCTTTTTTTAATTAAATTTTATAAAAGCTTGCAATAAGTGTGTACGAGGGGGACGCGTGCTTATCATTAGCGAGAATGGAATTTGTAAAGTAATATCCATATGTTTTTTTTTAGGCTAAATTAAAAGATTGTTAGCTTTTGGGATCCATTTTGTACGCCTACGTGAATTGAATTATAATATTTACACAAACTTATTCAGCCATTTGTGTGTATGCTTCGCGTACCTACTGAGAAATAAACAACAAATTTTGTTGGCAAAATTATAAATATTTAGTTAGGTGTCGGCAATGCAAAAAATTAAAGATGTTGCGTATCCAATTTCATTAATTGTCTATCTTGATTTGAAGTGAATTCAAATAAATACATTATAATGAATGAATTTTTTTGCTAATAATTGGCTTAAGTGAAATCAATGCGCCAAGCAGAACTATTGGAGTGTTACCAATCACAATTCCGATTAGAATGTTTTAAAACATATTGAACATTCGGTAAAGAGAGCCAAGTATCTTATCTAAAATTCTTGTTTCTTGATTGATTAACTGATTTATCAAAGCACTCAGCGTAACAGCCAGCTGTTATTAGGTCTTTGCAATCATTTGAAATCATTTTGACGATGCTGGGAGTTGAAGCAATTAGTACTTTAAAATGATGTGATTAGTTATTGAAATTTTTTTTGTTTTTCATTTTTTGAATAGCAAAAGTTACGACAGAAGAGATTATAAAAGACTGTATGAAAGTATGTAATATTCATATTTTCGTAAAAATCTGAAGAAGTCAAAGCAAATGTAGTGTTTGAAATTTTTAACGGAGCAAAATAAGATTTCTAGCAAAACATTAAATACTTAAAAAAAATTAGATCATTTTTTTAAATTTGCTAGACAAGTGAGTAGGCACCTTTCCAAATTGACAAGATTCCAGTAAATTTTTTAAAAGCTATATCGAACATATAAATGAATGATTGAAAATGTACTTACGCTTTGCATAGAGTTCCTGGGCTTTCTTTTACGGCATTGAAACGATAGCTGAATGAATTAGGAAGAATTTTATTCTTCAACTAACTAAGAAATTGTGGAATTCATTTTTATCTTAATTTTTTTTTATCTTTGATAAAAACCTTAATCTTTTGAGCATGTCCATTTTCTAAGTGATACAAATGCCGAATCTTCCAATAATTTTCTTATAAAGTTACAATAGGAGCACGAAAAAAAAATTCGTACATACGTTTGCGTATTATAAAACAATAGAAATCTATTTATAATATAACAAATCTTCTTACGTATACATAATTATAAATGAGATATAAAGGAGATATAGTGAATGGATCGGTAGAGAGAATTTTAGACTCTTGAATATGTTTCAAAAAGGAAAATCGCAAATAGAAACATCAAAGAACAAAAAAACGGAAAATTTAAGACGAATTTCAGACACCCGTATAGGCTGGCTGAAAGACGATGTGATCTTAACTTTATTTTATGTTCTTCAACACAATAACGAATAATAATAAAAAAAAATGTCAACAATGAAATCAAAAATTTAATAACTGCATTTAGTGAGTCTTGAATAAGTTCTGTTTTGAAATCCTGCAATTGAGATTATGTGTCGTTCGACGATTGGCTTATCATGCATCAGTTAGAAATATTTGATTCAAAGCAAGGTATTCTTCACTTATTTTTACCTCTCGGAAAACAAACAGCAACATCCACGCTGTCATTAAGAAATATGTTTATTAAGAATTTTACATATCTCATCTTCTGGTAATGCACATAAAAATTAAAATTTTAAGTCGTACGGACACATGTATATATGTATTTTGAAAAGTGCACGATGTACAATAATACAATATAAGATACTTGTGTGTTCTTGCGATAATAACGGGAAATTTTCGATGTACTTTTTATAGGGGGAAATTTTTGAAAAAGAGATATTGGACGAGATTTGAGAAATCGCTAACGTTCATATGTGCGTGTCTACATCTATGTAGAAACAGATTTCGAAGGAAAAAATTTTTAGGCGGTGTTGTTAGAAACAGAAAAATATCAAAATTTGCTTGTTGGGCCTTCGTGTGGCTGAAAAGTTAGTGTATATCAGTGTTCTTGGAATTTTGATAGCGTACAGAGTGTTTGAAACGCTAAGGTTAGTCTCGCTGCAGGTACTATATACTGAAAAAGGATAATCATGAAAATTGCAATTGATCAACTATTTACGAATTATTTGAAAATATTTAATAAAAAGGAAAAAAATTTATATGTATAAATAAAAATTATATAAAAGTGAACGAATATTTATAAAATTTTTAGGATAACATACATATATTACGGTCGTAATACATACCACCGAGCAACCCAAAAGAACTGAAAGTTAAAACTCTTGCGTTACATATGAAAAATAAAAGATAATTGACTCTCTTTCTAATGTTTCTCTAATATCATGGCATCATTTTTAAATATAATTCATAACTTAAAAGAAGTTTAAAAATTTGTAAAGATTTCAAAACGATTTCAACGGGAGTTTTTAAAGCGCGAAAAAAAAACATATTCTACTATCTGTTCACGAAAAAAAAAAAAATAATCAAAGAGAGAAGAACTTTGTGGGAAATTTTCACATATAAGGCAGTTTGTAACCAAATCGCTGTTGGCCCATAAATACTTGGATATATTTCAGTGTATTTGTTAATATCAACGTACGCATCCGATTTGTGCTCAAAGAAAAAAAGGTTATATATATATATAAGAAATATATATATATTTATAAGAAAACAGCGCATGTCGACACATGCACGCATTTGATCATTTAGGCACAATATACATATTTGGCAATATGTATATAGGTAACTCCTCATTGTGTGCTTTTCTTGTCAAAAATTATTAATAAACATGTACTCTTATGTACTGACGATTTTTTTATATATGACAGATGTTGTAAATACGTGATATAAAGTATTTTTGGCTCAAAAGCAACTGTAAAATAAAGCTTTTTCGTTGTAAATACGGGATACAAAGTATTTTTGGCACAAACGCAACTGTAAAATAAAGCTTTTCGCTTTAAAGCTTTTTAGCCTTGAATTGTTTTCTTCAGTGTATAACACACACAGTAGCTCACAAAAACGAATATGAAATATGGAATTGAAGAGAAACTTAATATACTTTAAATCATTCCAAAACACGCACGAGAAAAAGTATTCTTTCGGAGTTCATTTGATTATATTAAACGAAGCGTACGTGCTTGGAATATGGCTTGTCTGTCCGCATTATCTATTGAATGATAGAGATTCATACAATGCCTTAGTATTCATTAGCCGTCTCCGGACAAAGAGCTCATTCTTTATGTCAAAAAACACCACAGACCAATGTTAAAGTCCAACAGAAATGTGTTTTAGATCCTTTAATTTATATTTCATTTTCCTCTGCAGCTTAGTTAAGTGACTTCTCACAGATCTATCGCTCGAATACCAACTGTGCACATACCAAAGCTGAAGGCTTGCTAACTTTTCTGGACATAAATGCATGAATCGGCTTTGATCAAAAATTGAATAATCGATTATGAACTATTTCAATTGACTCGAAGAAAATTTGCCATGAAAATCCAAAAACTTAGAAAATTTCATGAAAATCGATCCATCTCTCGAAGTGCATTGATCAAAGTTTGGAAATTGTGGCCAGTTCCGGTGAAATTCATTATTTTAACATTATGAGGCCGCTTTGTTTAACATTTCTCTGTACACGAAAAAAAAACATATATCAACGTTTTGCGCCTGGCTCAAGCATGTAAAAAAACAGTTTTTATGTTACGATTTAGAATTCTTTGAAATTTTAGGCAGTTTTAGTTTTTAGGGGAGAGACGATATCAGCTCGAAAAACTGAATCATCCCTGCCTAGCTTTGAATTCTTGCAACTTTGAAAATCTTCTAAAAGTATAACAGATACTTTGGATGCTAGAGCGATGAATGGCGATGCTGATTAAATGAAACTTTAATATAAAGTATAAAACGATATTAAAAATTTTCCATTAAATTTTCGAGCTAAATTCGAAGAATATTTGCGCGCGATTACAGATTTTATTGACACACAAACGAATATTTAGACGGGGTTATTCGTACATTCAAACGAAATAAAACACTTGATTTGAAGTTAACAAAAATTAATTTCCGAATTTAATGGCTATTTATATTTTAAGTAGTCTCTGTGCTAGCAAAGGATCTATTATTTTCTCAATCGATTAAGAAAGCTGTGACTGCGGCAAGTATATCCCGTACCTCCGGTCAATAGATAAAAAGTTACGATATTTTCTTAATTAAGAGTGCGTAAGTCAGTCGAAGGGACTTTTAAGCGTGTGACAGATCATTTCATGTAAAGTATTTAAGTGAAAAAATTTCTTAAATTTCGTTAAATTTTCCATCAAAACGTAATAACTGACGCGAGAAAATGTTTGAACACAAGAATTGTACATTTGTGCATAGTTCATATTTGCGCATGTCCATGGCATAAGCAAGTTATTATAGATATGCAATTAGCCGTACACTTAAAATCAATGACCAAGCCGGATGAAACTTATGAGGCTTATTCCAAAACAATGAAATTGCAGCCTGTAGAATGGCTTTACTGGGAAAATTAGAAAACTGATGTATTACCATTAATGAATATAATCTTAGCTAAAGTGACTCTTCCAATCGATTTGATTACAAACGTTTATCGCTCCTTTTATCGAATGTCTAAAACACGTTTCTATAACTTAAAATTAAAATTTCGCCTAGAGTAAATATTTATTGCAAGTAATATTCGATAATGCAATTGAAGACAGTGAATTAATTATTCAAACATTATTAATATTAAATTCACTCTGTTAAACACATTTACAGAGTTTTCCTTTCTTCCCAAATACCGATAACTGTGAAAGAAAAGCGTAAAATAGAAACATGGATGCGATCAAGAAAAAGATGCAAGCGATGAAGCTTGAAAAGGATAATGCCATTGACAAGGCCGACACTTGCGAAGCGCAGGCCAGAGATGCCAATTCGAAGGCTGATAAATTGATTGAAGAATTGCGCGATTTGGAGAAAAAGTTGGTACAAGTTGAAGCTGATTTGGTATCCAATAAAGAACAACTGGAAAAAGCAAATCACGAGTTGGAAGAGAAAGAGAAATTGTTAACAGCCACGGAATCCGAAGTAGCTACGTTGAATCGTAAGGTACAACAGATTGAGGAAGATTTGGAAAAATCCGAAGAACGCTCCACCAGCGCCCAACAGAAATTGTTGGAGGCTACACAAGCCGCTGATGAAAACAATCGGTAGTTTGACAAATATTTCAATATTATTAAAATGTGTTGAAAACCATTTCACTTCAGCATGTGCAAAGTATTGGAGAACCGCTCTCAACAGGATGAAGAACGTATGGATCAGTTGACCAATCAATTGAAGGAGGCCCGTATGTTAGCTGAAGACGCTGATACAAAGTCCGATGAAGTATCACGCAAGTTGGCCTTTGTTGAGGATGAGCTGGAGGTGGCTGAAGATCGCGTTAGGTCCGGTGAAGCAAAGATCATGGAACTTGAGGAAGAATTGAAGGTTGGTCGTTAAAATTAAGAACAATTTTTGCATTTTTGCATAGAAACGAATAACGGAAAAATGAATGCTCAGATCTGCCCTTAATTAAGAAAAAATTTGAAGTTTGTTGCGTTTTTGCCTAATTGTTTTAATAATAATAGCCCACAAGAAATTTTGATAAAGAGATATGGACTTGAATTTACGAAAAAGACTCAAACCAAAACCATCATAACAATAAAACGAAGAAGAAAATTTTATTACCAATAGAAGTAATATAGGAGTACAACAAATTTGGTAAGAGCATTTTTGTAATGTACTGCTAACGTCCGCCATTTTTTCAAATACGCTGGTGTGTACAGTATAAGTCCTAGCAACGTCATGTGGTAGAAAATCAACACAGTATCATTTCGCGCCTTGTGAGCGATTTTTTTTAATGATCGATAAAGCTGCATTGGTTTGTGTTGGAAGAGTTTTTCAAAGATGGCTTGGTTGGGTGAGATCCGCTGTTAACGTGTTGCTTTGAGCTAAATGCCAAAAATACAGGTGGCAGGAATATCCAGCTTATGGTCGATTTTGTTGTACCATTTTTTTGAGCTTTTAATCATGTCACGATCTAGTCGCAATCTGGCTCGAATAAAGCAGAAAATTAACTCTTCTACCCTTTCTTCTTCTTAGCACAAAATTCGACTTAAATCTTTCAGATTTTAAAAACTACGTCATCAAAAAGTTACAGTTTGATGCTTGTTGATAGCCAAACCAATGTGACTGGACAGTCGATGTAGTTTATGTTTATATACTTATAATACACATATACTCACTTAGCCATACCCATTTTATGGTGATGAAAGATTATTTAATATTTACTCATTCGTCAGAAATCAAATTCCAAAGAATGTGAAAGCTCAAGATGGTTAAGATTTCGATTTTGTAAGCTTTCGATAACGGCGATTTTATTTTTTGAATTTTCAAAAATAAAAGATCGGACTGAATTGAATTTTCAAATTTTGAATGTTCATTGCAAATTTCTCCTTTATATCTCATATAGGCTGCAATTTTTTATTTATTGATTTCAGATAATAATATTCACTATCAAAATTGATTCTAGAACCACGTGAACCACGGATGTGGGCGTTATGTTTTTACTTTCTATCGCAAAGCAAAACAAGAGGAGATATTGATTTAAAATTTTACCACAAAAAAGAATAGAAATTACTTTATTTAGTGTTACGCAGATGATACACACGCCTACATGTGTAGATATCTAATACTGATAGAGAAATAGTCGATATATAAAAGTGTTGAAGATAAGTTTTACATTTTTCAATATTTAGGTTGTCGGCAATTCCTTGAAATCTTTGGAAGTATCTGAAGAAAAAGCAAATCAACGTGTTGAGGAATTCAAACGCGAAATGAAGACTCTTACCATCAAATTGAAAGAGGCTGAGCAACGCGCTGAACAAGCTGAAAAACATGTGAAACGTCTGCAGAAGGAAGTCGATCGACTAGAAGGTATGTTTTTGTATTCACACTTTTTTGCAGATATTTTCGCAGGAATATTTATAGTGTGATTGCAGAAGGCCTCTGGCCTGCTTTTGACCTTTATTTTCAATAGTTTCCATAATATTATTTTGTATAAATATCCATTACATACATATGTAATTCAATATCTAAATATTTGGTTTTAAGTATTTTTATTTTACTTCTAATGCTATTTTAATGCTTTTATACTTTGTTATTAATCTTGTAATTTACTGGTGAAATCAATTAACAACAAATGGCTTTTTGCAGACCGTCTCTTCCATGAAAAAGAAAAATACAAAGCAATCTGCGATGATTTGGATTCAACCTTCGCCGAACTTACCGGATATTAATGAAAAAACAGAATTGCTACACTTTAAAAAAAATAAAAAAAAAAAATGAAACTACAGGATACACCAGTTCAAAACCATCGATATAACAAAAAATACTTTCACAGCTTTCTTAACGCTCTTTACCAGATGATAAATATGTATGTATATATACCTATATACATATATATACATACATACATATATATATATATATATATATATGTATAGATATATAAATATACAAATATACATATATACACATGTACTAAACACAGAAAAAAGAAAGCTGCCTTGACCTTCTACCATACCTTAGCAGACTGTAAATATCCAAGCAAACTGATTGAGATGCTTTGTTAAGCTTCCCTTCATCTATAGGTACTGTAGAGTATTTTTTTCGGCCATATACACACGCACACACACACACACATACACACAACGTACACGCAATACTCGCCCTACTTGCTACTTCAAGTGCTCATAGATATAAATACATTTACACTTAAACGAACTCCCTTTAAGATCAATCAACATTATGTAAAATAATCCAAGTTAAAAGCAACAGCGTTTATTTTATGATTCAACCTGCCGCAAAATTTTCTGTTGAAAGTTGTTATTATATATAAAAAAGGTGATTTTTCAAATGCATAAACATAGAAACGAATCTCTTGAAAAGTTTGTTCTTATAAAAACCAAAGAAATATTTAAAAAAAAAGAATTTGTTAAGTGTTGCAACTCATTTTGTGTGTGCGTGCGCGTTAAAGTTACAAACTGTTGTCTTTTTATGTTTTCTCTGTAAATTTTTTAAGTTTGTTGTTCTCTGTTCCTTTTTATATGTATAAATTTACGTTCGTATTTTTTTTTTTTGGGGAGCATGAATGATTATATACTACGTTTTTATAATATATGTATATGTAATATATAAACATTTGAGTGAACATTTCTGGTACATTCTATACAGAGTTCATTGTTAAAGAGGCAAGAAAAGTAACAATTACAAGAAAATTTATTAAATATGTTTTCTGCTTCATTTAAATCTATTCCAAAACAGTAAAAAATAAATTCATATTTTTACGGCGTATCTTCGGAGTTCGAATCCAAAATATTGGGTTTTTTTAAAGGTCCCAAGGTATTTGAGACGGTTTCTCATGTATATATCATCAACGTTTTGTTTAGAATCAGAGTAGTAGTTCCTGAAATAGTCCTTTGCATTGTGCAATTAATGCCGAGGTTGAGAGTTTTGACATAATTGCTTGAAGTATTGAAAGAATAATAAAATGTTTCCAAAAGGGATCTTTAACATCCATCAATTATCAAATGAAAAGCAATATTACACGTGCGCTAAATTAATTCAGTTCCAAAAACAGGTAAAAAGATTAAAGTGGGCCATGGTCCACCTTTAAATACCCTAAACAATATCTTTTAATGCAGTTATTTTCCAAAATAGGGAAATATATGTGAAGTGGCCGACAAAGTGGTTCGATCGGAAATATTTTTGTTTGTCCTTGAACCAGAAAAGGTGTTTCCAAAACTTTTTCAAAATTGCGATCTATAGATTGAACCAAGAGATCGACAGACGGACGGACGCGCAGATAGAAGACAAATCTAGATTTTAGTCTGTCCGTCTGTTTGTCTTCGGTACAATAATGGATGGACCTACTTCAAATTTTCTGGGAGTTGTATGCGACCGCACAAATTTAAGAGAGTCTTGTATCACAAGTAGTGTAGGGTGCAATTATCAAGGCGTAGAACACATCTTCTTTCAACGGAAGTAGATGTTGAACTAATAAAGAATTCACCTTTAGTTTTTATAAATTGCAAATTGCAAGAGATGATTAATCTTAATTGTATTGCATTGTCCCAACTCAGTGAGACCAGATTAAATCCTTCGCCTTATTTTTCAATTTGTCTTCTTTTCATTTCTTTAGAAGCAATTCGGATGTTTGGAAAAACTCACATCAATTAATTACTGTAACTACGATTTCTATGCTGAAATGAAACAATTTCTTTAGTTTCATAAAAATCGAAACGGTTTTTTTTAGATAAGAATGTTATTTCTTCTTCAATCTTTCACTCATGGACAAAACACTAGAAAATTAATACATTTCTTGTTTGTAAAGCATCATATAAACATTTGAAAAGAAGTCCATTTCATCAGGGAATATAACGTAAAACAAGTGAAAGAATGACAGTGAAGTAAGATTGCCCTTAAATATCCCACACCATTTCGCAATCCACATCCAATGCAATTCTTTGTGTATTTTCTCTCTCTCTATAAAGGCGCGCATTTCGAAAGGATGGTTGCACTGTAAAGGGTTCAACAATTTGGACTATGCGATTAGAATCTTTGAGATGAAGCATTCCGAAATACTTTTAACCAACTGTTTTTTTCTTTGGAAATTGGATGTTTTTCATTTGCGTCTTTTTTAAAATAAGGCGTTATATGGAAAGTGCTTGCAAAAGTGGTTCAACCCAACTCATTTAGAGTTCTTCCCTTGGTCAAATTTCGTCAAAATGTACCGAAAGTCAAAAAAAAAAAATCTAAAAAAAAAGATTGAGCACAAATAATTGTGAATCAATCGGTGGAATAAAAGGCGAATCATTATTATACCTTTACGACAAGCCATGTAGAGTGCAATAAATGCAATGGCTGCCGTTTCCCTAGCTTCTTCAAAATTTATTACTGTTCGCGAAGCGAGAATGTTCCTTGCGATGTTTCTACCTCTTTCCTATACTTTTGCTATTAGTGTTTAAGCTTTGTCCGCAAATTTCTTTCGAATTTGATAACGTAATTTGAGATTTGGAAACTTATAAAAAGAACTGTTGTGCACATTGGCCCGCAATCAGTATCAGTTTAAATATGCGGTCGATCTGGTATTGTTTGGTCCTTAGATTTTTCTAATAGTTGGTTAGCCCTTTATGGGATGTCTCCTATATGCACATGTATATTGGCATACAAGTAATAAGTACTGTTTATTTTTGTTTAAGTGTTTTATAGCAGACTTGCTTCTACCGAAAAATCATGAAGATTCATTGTAAAATATTTACAAGTTTTGTAAATTTCGCAAAAAAGTAAAGTTTGCAATCTGAAAAGTGAGGCGTTGATCAAATTTTGCATACTATTTAGTTCCCCGTCTGTCCATCTTTTATAGAAAATAATTCTTCATTTTAAACGAAACCTTATGTAACTTTCGAAAGACAACCAAAAGATAAGCATTTTAATATTCTGTAATGGTGCAGCTTTATTGCCAATAGTCAATGAAATGTAACTTAGTCCGCTGTTTGACCATCTTCTGCAGAAGAGTAGTTTCGCCTTACTAGGCATTTGAAAAGACATGTGCCTCACTCAATAATTGCGTTAGAAGTAATTTTATAAAACGTATGCTATTGTATGTTAGGTGCAGAAACAATTTCGTATTCATTTTTTTTTTTTAAAGAGAATGTTAAAAAATGTGACCCCCCTCCGTATATATATTTTCCCCTTTTCTGACAAAATATAAGCTATGGGACCAACGGACAAACTCGTTGTTAAGATACCGCCATAAAAATAGGAAGCCTAATAGAGTAGAACTTCCCACCAAGAATCCTATTCAGGATTCAACCGAAAGTGAATAAGATTTTCTCACTACGAAAGAATAGCAGAAAAAACATTCTTTGCTTGATCCAATTTGGCATGTTAGTGCATGATAAGATTATATGTGATTGCATATAAAAATAATAAATATAATAGTAATAACGTAACACATAAAACGAATCACGAAATCGCACTTTTTGTGGTGGAAATGAAAGATTGTATGCTTCTTTTTCCGCTGTGAATGTGAACACACATTGTATGTGAAAAGTAGGCACAATGTTCAATCTGTTTTTTTTAATATTGACCCGTTTTATGCAATTTTCCGTTCTATTTTTTACGTAACTTTTTAAGATTTAAGAAAACTTAATAACTTCTGCCTTTTCTTTTAATTTTCACTTTTAGACGAATTGGGCATTAACAAGGATAGGTACAAGTCTTTGGCCGACGAAATGGACTCCACATTCGCCGAATTGGCTGGCTATTAAGGTTTTTGCGCTCCTCTACACAAAAAATAGACCTTTTATTCGTATGCTGAACTAGACATTGTGCTTTTCCTGCTAAACCAGAAACTAAACTTTTATAATAACTGTAAAACTGTTAAAAATTTCTACATAAATTAAAATGTTGTATTCACTATTAAATAAACCATACGCACCGGAAAATATAAACAAACCAATTTAATTTGTATAAGTTAGCACAATTACTTTTAATTTAAACAAATTTTCAAAAGTACTTTTTTTAAGTGTATTGTTTTCTATTATAAACAGATAAAATTAAATAACTATAAAAACAAACAAGCCAACAAGAACAATATTATTGTGGTATTCTTATCTACTTCATATCTAAGCAATAAAGCAAAGTCCTCTTGGGATAAAGTTTATATTCCTCTGAGTTCTCGACAGCAGTATACTTAAGAAGGTGGAAGATAGTGAAGGTATTACATAAAAATATATTATTTCCATAATAGTAGTGTTTTTTCGCACTCTGTACAGAATGCGCACTAAAAATGTAATTCTATGTACAATTAAATTCGTTCTATACTGGATTGTTACAGTTCTGTATGTAAATGATGCCAAGCTTTTGCTTTATGGACGAAAGCAGTCATGCCAATCGGAAACAATAAACATATGTAAGCATACCATCAATATATATCTTCATGAAAAGTATTTATTGGCTTAGTCCAACATCACTCAAACCCTCAAAAAAAAAAAAAAAATTATGAAAAGTACATTATGAAAGCAACATTCTAAATCAATATATAACAAAGAAAAGAACAAATGGACAAAAGAAGAAACGCTACGGTTCGTGCCCTTTTGTTTGGGAAGGAAAGACGAATTTTTCCACTCAAGAACAAAACAAATTGCTCTTATAAACATACTGAAAACGGCAAGCGCAAAAGATATAGCTGTAAATAAAAGGACTTTTTGAATTAAAACAATCTCTAGTCCGAAATAATATCGATAAGCGCGATTGCAAATATATTAAAAAAATGCAATCAAACATATAAAGCAGTAATGGATGAAACTGTTGGTGACAGGCAAATTATTGCCAACAATCATACTATGGATATGTGTGAGGGTTGGGACATATGCCTACTGACAGAGGTAGAAAGAGCAGTGTCTTGACTGTGGAATGAATGAATCTATCACTCTTGAAAGAGAGTATGAAAGAAGAATAAAATCGAATTTGGAAAATTTGTTTTTCTTAATTCGACTAGAGATTTACTGAGCGACGCGAGTGAGTGCTTAACCACTCTTTTGAATCTTATTAAGTTATTACTAGCCAATAAAAAGAAAAATGCCTTTTTAGGACGTTTGCTACAGCGGCTTCGTCCTTTAAGGCGAATATGAGATTTTATTATTTTCGATTTGCCTTTACTTACTTAATAACTACTTGACTTGATACTTATATATTAAAGAATAATTAAAATCGGAAATACCGCGTCATACGAGAGCTATTCATTTCATATTATAACAATGATTTTCACGACCATTTGTTAATAAATTCACTGACTTTCTACAATTCACTTATGACATGTGTATTACACACAATGCCCGATCTCTGCCATACGCATGCATATATTACAAATATAATACTGAATTACTAAGTATTGGAAGGTACATGAAAAATATGAAAGGAATTTCATTATCATTATCGAATTGAAGAGCTGGTCTATATAAGCATCTACAGTGCTTGCTCTACAATTTCATAAAAGGACAGTAGTCACTGGGAGTCAGATCTAGATACCATTGTGGATAGGGCAATAATTCGTACTTCATTTCGTCCAATTTTGTCGTTGTGCCTATCAATTTAGCACACGGTTTTAAGGACCAAAGTCTCAGGGCTTCTTTTGGTCGTAGTTGTAAGTTATGCATATGTATTTAACGTAGAACAAATATATTTTACTTTCCAATAATTTTCTTTTAGAGAAAGCAGTTTACTATTCTCGTGTGAGTATGATAGGCACGATGTATGCTATAACTAAGAATTGAAAGGTAAAGGGACGTCAGATTCGAAGTAACTTAGCTGACATTTTCCGATTGTGATTATAAAACCGATTGGCAATACTAATCCGAATTTGGACCGAATGTAGAGAGGAAGGAAAATAGATATCCCCTTCCTACTCTATCGAACCACCGACAAGATAACACACCACCGTTCGTAAGAAAATCCATCACTTGGACTTACACACCATAAGTGCCAAATTAAGGATAATTCTATAGGAGGTCATTTGTTCCGTCCGACGATCACATACGATAATATATTTGATTTGAAGTTTTTCATTTGATTATTAATTACTAGCCGTCAGTTTACATGATAGTCATTGTTTTATAAAATTCAAAGATAATTTATTATAGGAAGCATAACCATTAAAGGTTTCCTTGGATATATATATATTGTGGCAGTTAGCCGTTGAATTAGGTGAAGTAAATGCTCCATAGAAATTATGTGTCTTCTTTAGTACTTCCCGTATAAATGAACGAAGCTGAAGTTGATTTATAAGGTTTAATCGGACTATTTATTCATGGGGGGAATATAAACATCGAGGCTAAGAAGAATAAAAATCCTTTCAGTATTTTCTTTACGTTTTCTGGTGCAAATCTATTGTACTCGAGCATTGACTGCGTTCATACTTTCATAATTTTAAATCAGCAAATTATCACCCAATTGTTGCTTTCGACTGTCAAACGTTACCGTTAACGGAGTATTGGATTTGAATGTTACTTTTCTCCATCAAAAGCAACACAATTTCCATTGTTGTCAAAATAATAGAAGAATAATAATAGAACCATTAAAATCGGTCTAAGTGGTAAAAACATTATCGGAGCGACATTGATGACAGACGTGTTTTGAGAATTGACCCCCAATAAAGATAATGCTGATTTTTTTTAGAGACCGGTTGCGCCGCTTTCGGGTACCAGTAACCGACTTATTGCGTCGAAATAAACATATATTGCCATCCTAAAAATTATGTGCATGGAGACTTTGCGGGGGTGCTCTCTATTAAGTTGACATATGAAATTTATTGGATGGTCAATGCCAAATAATATAATCGACAAATGTTGGAAGTGAAGCGAAAGTAAAAAGCAAATGACTTTTATTTACGGAAATGCATGACAAACGAATATTCAAAGCTTTTAATACTTAAATCGCTCGGGCTTTTTTGGAAGAATTATTTTTTCCCTTTTTTATTGACAGCACCTTAGCTAATATCTGCGCCAAATTTAACAGCAACATCGGTGATTGATAGGATATGTTTATTTACTTTCATGTAACAGAGTACAGTTTTGGCTTCGTCTGTAGCTCTTCAAACCAGTCAAAATGATTTCCCCGTAGTTAACTTGTTTTATGTCGAGAGTCAAAAGTCATATCGATGATTGCGGATTTAAGTTGAATTTTCCTTGATAAACTTAAGGAACCAACACTCTGTAAGGAAATGCTTCGTGAGACCGTTTTTGTCATCGATAGGCGATTTTTTATCACGACTTAATTGGTGTGGTATATGAACTTTCTTTGAATACCTGGCACCAGTCTAAAAAGGGAACGTACTCCCTACAGGCGGTGCATTGCCTTTAAAATTTCTTTTTAATATTTCGGAGGCCGAATTTCAATCTTTGCAGCAAAAAAATACGTTTTTTGATGGAAGCAAGCAACCATATCTAATCAATAACTAAAGATGTTGGCATTATCTATGTAAGTTAGGATGATTTCGACCTAAGAAAAAAGAAATCTTTTCGAATAAAGACGGAACTATAATTGAATATATAATGTTTTTACGTTACTTCGTACCTTTAAAACGTAAGAATTTTCTTCGAATACATTTTTATATCAAATTTTATTCTCTTATTTTAGTGTGAAAATTACAATGCATTGGTTCCAACGCAACTCAACACAAAATATGCAGTCGAGGTAAACCCAATTGCGGCAGCTTATGGGCCAGCATTCAAATGTGATGTGGTACCTCATTATTTAGCAAAGTGGGAAAAAGTAACCCAACAAAACAAAATCTTTTTGAATGCAAATCCTACCATTACATTATTTATTCCGCATACTCGATGTCCAACATAAGGGCTATCTAAAGGTACAAACATTACATTACTTTTTCAAAGGCATACAAGAGCAAATACGATAAACCAGGGCTTGGTTTAAAGTATTCTTTTTTTAAGCTTTATTTACAGCCTAAAATTTTGAACATATTTATCAGTTCATTTCTTATCCGTTAATAGCATTTTTTGTTTCCATTTTAGGCTAAAACTACCAAAAAGATTGTCTTGCGTATGGAATGCACAGAATGCAAATACCGGTGATTTTTTCCAAAAAGTTACGGTTAATTGAAATAAACCAATTTACAAAAACATAGAAAATCGTACGATTAGTCATAAAAATGAAAAATGTTAGCTTTGTTTAGCTAAAATTCTACAATGATCTACGATTAAAAAGGAATTAGGAGTCTCTGCCGTTCTTCATAAACGGGAGTGGCCCATCCATTTTTTTCCTTTTCCCAACATTTACAACATCCATAGAAAGTGTTAACTGGAAATAACGTACATAATAGTAATAATTGTACGCAAGTACGTTAAAACTAATATTTCAGAAATAGCAGGCTGCTAATTAAATGTATGTTCGTAAAGTAAATTTGGAGCGCAACGCCGATCAAATTTACGAACTTAAAAAATAAACTAAATTATCCAATTTTTCGATTTTAATTTCGAAATAATTTTTTTTTTTTAATTTTGTAATGTATGCTTTTCGTGCAGTGCATGCTCCCGCATATCTGTTTTTGTAACTTCTAAGCAGTTTTCGCAACTTTTAAGCAGTTTTTGTAACTTTTAAGGAAAATTAGGAAGAGCAAATATAAATAACAACGGAGAGCACAATTTTCAGCCTCTTGCCGCAAAGAGATATAGAATATGTCAAGAGAATGTTTTTCTGATAAATAGAGTTACCTACTTAACGTATTTCTTTAGATATTGCCATCAACCCGACCAGAACGTACCAGAACGTATATATATATATATATATATATATATATATATATATATAT
>KK502835.1:141048-153613 GCA_000688735.1 Glossina austeni
CTTAAGCAATTTCGAAGAATTCTACCAGGATTCAGTGGAAGTGTTTGTTGCTTCGGGTCAATGGAGTTCTACTGTTTCGCGGGAGGAGTCTTTCAGTTGCATTTCTATCTCTCTTTCTTGGAAGGATTTTTTAGAAGAACTTTTATGCCTTAATATGAGTCGTAGTAGATGTTTATTTATAGTTTCTGCGCTTGTCGTCCTGTCTATATTCGGACAATTGTGACTTGATATGTGACTTGTCGAATTGTTCTTTAATTCTTTTCCCTTGCTGCGCAGTGGCATTTCATTTATTGGTTGTTTTGTTATGGTGGCTAGTGTACATGTCTAAAATGTTGTGTTTAGCTTTTCTTCTTAATAGTATCCTGGTAGCCTATGGTATCAACGTCATCATAGAAGGCAGCGGGTGGGCTTATTCAAAATGCATCCGCGTGCCCGCGTATCAGGTCGAACATGCTGGCGGTGTCTGAGGAAAGAATCAAGGGTTATGTCGTCGGTGGTGAGGTAGGCGGAAAAAAATTTTTTAGATTTTTAGTGAGTCATTGGCGTGCTCTATGTGGTTTTTCTTGAGATGCTTTTTGTGTGATGCTGTTGATAACAATCGCGTTGGGATTATCGAACTTGGCATGTTTACTTCCCATACTACGAGAAAAAAAATTAAAAAAATGTTATTTGTACAAAGTTTTCATTATTGAATAATATATTTAGATCCTGACTTAGTTGCGACTAGTGGACTGTGCTTGACAATGAAGATATGTTATAAATTCAGTAAGTGGTCATTTTAAAGTATATTAAATTAATGTATACGATAGTTATATTAAATAAATATAATAGAAATGCTGGTTAATTAGTTCTAATTTACTATGGCGTGTATGCGCTGGTTTTCTCTAGGTTATTTTACTTGCAGCTTTTTGCAGCCACTTACCGGTCAAACGTTTTGCGAATATTACTTCTACATACGCAGTGAACAGTAATTCGCAATCATTGTTTGCAACGCAACAAGAGCCTCTAGATCTTTCTAATAAAGCAGCACGTAATAGTGATAGAAATAAAGAAAGTAAGGTTAATATTGAAAGAACTGATAATCAACAACGAGCAAGAACAATCGCGGAATAGCGGAACAGCTTCGAATTTTATGCTACGGCCTGAAATTGTGAAAAGTAAGATTTCGGATAAAATCTTATTATCTCGTAGTAATAATTTCTTCCTTTTATTTGTTTTTTTTTGTTCTCGGAAAAGTTCTGACATTTCTTGTTACGGGAATGTCGAAATATATACAATCGTATATGGAACGGATATTGCCGGTAATATGGCAATTGCTTACCCAGATTGCCGATACTTATGTTAAGGTTATTGTTAATCAAACGGAAAAAAGTGCTTTCCCGGTAACATACGGTGATAGCAGCGACGACGAGGATGAATTAACAAACTTCACCTATATGATTGTACAAATTTTTGAATTTATTCAGTGTGTTATTGGTGCTGGCAAATTTCGAGCGACTATCAAAAATGTCCTAACCGATTTAATATATATTGTGATTGTGAAGTTCCTGAAGAACAGATTGAGGATTGGCAAGAAGACGCGGAAAAACTTGTAGACGATGAAGATGATGGTGGTATGGAATTAACAGTACGCGTTTCAGGCCAAAACGTTTTAGTGGTAAGCGCTAAAATCAATTTTTGAAAATTTAGATATTATATTATAGTTTCTTCATTATGAAATCAGAATATGTTCAGAAAGAATGTGTTAAGAAAGTTTTGTACGAAATTTATATATATATTTATATATATATTTATATATATATTAAGATATGCAAAAACGGGATAATAGGGTTAGGAGAACAATAACGAAGTTAAATCTATTTACATATCTTTTTAAAAGCTCTGTTCTCGTTAGTACATGCGAGTAATTCCTTTAACAAACATAAGGCTTCATAATGAGGTCTGCATATACATAGTTTTTTCCCCCTTATTATTATTATTATTATATATTTTTTTAAAACAGTTTTCTACTCCAACTTGGCATCTAATGCATGTAGATGTGTATGTTTACAGGCACAACCTTCCAATACTTCGTTGATTTGCAATAATATTAAATTCAATCATTTTTTATATTCCACAGTGCCCAAAAAAAAATTAAATGTCCAAGTTGTTCAACCACGGGCCTTGATACTGCATCTTGTCTTGGCTGAGCGAACAGGAAACTTTTATAGTACCAATGAAGCTTTTCGTCCAATTCCGATTAGATGAAAAAGCCAGACCAAAGACAGAGCCAACCTGAACTCAACAAAAGGAAAATTTTAAAGAATTTTTTAGTATTTATCGAACGCGTAATATTTTAAAATTACAAAATTTATTCACTTTTTACCCCTAATAATAGTATGGCAGTACACGTTACGCTACCTTGTGATGCCATCGGTAAACCAATTCATTCTTACGAACTGTTTGTGCGTATCCATGTGCATGCATAATACAATCTTACGCGCGAACAATTCGTTCTCTTTCACAGCATTGTTTATTTACATATCTGAAAAGTAATTGACTTACACAAGTATTTCGTTTGCCGCGGTATTTACCAAAATACACTTAAAATAATCCGACGAATTTCCCCCAAAATACTTTTACGTTTTACTTAATGGTTTTCACTCTCTGTCGTTATCACACATAATTCTTTGTAAGTAAAAAATATCTCTCAGTATTCCGTTAGTTTTTGTTGCATTTATTTTTACTACTTTTTAAACCTTACGTAGTGTCAAATGTCATACGTCAAATAGCTGTTAACACATGCAATTGCATTATAAGCTTTTTGTTTTACTCCTCAAACTGGAAACATTATTCGGAATATATGTGAACAAATGATTCTCGTTGGTAATTGTGAAACGAATTACACATAACAATATTTTCTAAAAAGATTTTCAAATTAATTTAAATTCAAAAAAGTAATTAAATTAGAAACGAATAAGAAGTCGATTTAAGTAAGTACGTCCGTCCGAACTTTGAAATTCGTCCCATGTTTGGTTCTAACCTCAACTGAAAAGGCCTGCTTCTTGATTAAATACGGCATGAAATTGGCGTCCTTTGACTCAAAAAGGAACTCTATTCAGAACGAATTAGATCGCATTTTTTCTTAAATTTTTTGGGAAAAATTGGTTTTAAAAAAATATTATTACGGCGTACTAAGAAAGAAGATAGAGATCATTGGGAGAAAAACAGCTGCAGAATGTTTACAAATCAATGGGTGGCATAGGAATTTGAGAAAAAAAAGCAGCTGCAGAATGTTTACAAATCAATGGGTGGTATAGGAATTTGCGAGAAAAATAGCTGCAGACTGTTTACAAATCAGTGGGCGGTATAGGAATTTGAGAGAAAAACAGTTGCAGAATGTTTACAAATAAGTTATCGAGATCTCAAATGCGCAACTGTTACCTTTCATCTTTATTATGACTTAACGCGAATATATATTTTTATAATTAAATGAAAACTAAAAGGACAATTTCGTATTTTGTATAGTGAAATGATAACGCAGAGTGTTTGAAATCTTTCTTTTAAGTGAAAATTGAGTGGATGACCTTCATCTGACTGATTACTTTCCCTCTCGATTTTCCTGCGCTTGGTCTTTTAGGTATTTTTTTACGGGTCTCACCATCTCCTTGCATCCCATCAGACTATTGCCCTCGAGGTGTACCCGAATTAGCAATAGTATCCATCGGATCAACTTCTATTTCCTCACGATTGTGCCGTTGTACAAAATGTCGTTTACGATCCTGTCTTGTTTGTCCAAATCTTTGTTTTCTTAGCAGTGCCATAATATGCAAATGATAATAGATGAAACATGAATGCACTACACCTGAATCAACAAGATCCTCAGCTGAGGAGGCAGCAACCGGTGAAAATCGTACAAAGCGACTAAAAGCGCGAAGGTCCGCTGGAGAGCTTGCACGGTGGGCATATTCAATATTCATCGACTATTTTAAAAAGGACCATGGGGTCAATAGCCAATATTGGAAGCGTGTGGAAGTGATGCCTCTAGATACAGGAGTCAAGTCACCACATCGTCTAGTTAGTTCGGGAAAAGCAAAATTCACAAAGAAAAATATTTAAAAAAGGCTAGTATGCAGAAAAATTAAGAAATAAAAAGAATTTGTGGGACATGAAGAAAACTCACGAAAAAGACGTATAGTAACAGAGAGCAAATATTATCAATATATCAAAAAATATTCAAAGGAAAACAACCAATAAATGTTTGTATTACCAATTTATTTATTGCATTTTATTTTTTTATTTTAGTTGTATTGAACAGTGTACTTCTGCGTGAAATTGCAGAAAGCTTCCTGCAGTTGTGTGCTGCTGTTGTTTGCGTTTGTTTCTTATTTCTCATGTAGCTTTAATTGCTTGATCTACCAATTAAGGTGGGTTTTTCTGTTTTCTTAGATAAATTGTCTACTCTGTGCATTCTTTGATTTAGTCCTTCTGGATATTGTTACAGCAATTTTTAGGCAATTGATCCTCAACAAAAAATTTATTTCCATAGATAAATCTCGAAACGGGAATTTCGTTCATCCATCCGACTACAACAATGCTTCCTCCCACGAAAAATTACATTTTTCCCCTGGCCCCGTTACTGATAATGCGAAAACGTCAAGGGCCCAAATTCGGAAATTCGGACTATTATCCTGAAATCAGCGAGTACAGAATATTCCTGTTTGGTTTTTCCTGAAATTTGACTAAAACCTGAGCTACACTTGCCGGCAAAAGTGCAAGCGCTTTGCATGCTTTCAAAGAGATCGTTCACATCGTTCGGGTAGCATTTTAATAGATGTCTTTGCTTCGTAGTCATTTGAATCCCTACTCTTCTTGACATTAAATTTGTTTTCACTTGCCTGAAAATTGGCAATAAAAAAATCCCTTATTCCTGAAGTTTGGTGACGTCTTTAAATCTACTTATATGATCATAGTATTGGGGGATTTAAATTTACAGCAAGTCACTTGGTGTCTTAGTGTCAATTTAGGCCACATTTCAACATAAAAAAAAAAAAATGTGATCTGACTCTTCTTCATTGCAATCATAATAATTCTATCAAAAATTTCATATTGCATATACACACAAACAATTTCTTTTACACCAAGACGGAGCCCTAATTCTATTAAACAAAAAATCGCAATCTCATGTTCTTCAGTTGGATCTAGGCAACCTGGATATATGGTGCGTGGAAATGTTATGAAATTAAATCTAAAAAAGGTCAAAAAGTGATTCATGTAAGTCGTCCCTAATTACATATGTGTTCATAGCAGTTTACTATCATGAAGCGATTCGCATCTCCACATGTCGCAAGCAGATATTTTTGGTCTGCGTTGAGCAGACCTTTCGCAAATTTAAAATTTTTTATTTTTGTTCAGTTGTTTGTATTATTATTATTATTATTATTATTATATAAATTTAGCCAGAGAATAAATTCTAAGACTAAAGTCTTGAAACACTAGTATCTAAGGCTTTCGGCTTTATTTTTATTATTATTATTATTATTATTATTGTTATTACTATTATTATTATTATTAATTCTCTATCGCACTTGAGATTTCAACCCACGACCATTGAATTACTAGTCGAGACTATTGCCTACTCGGCCACTCAGGCGGATTCAGTTGTTTGTAAGTAAACAATTTTGTTAGGAACTTATTTTATTTTCAATTTACAGCTGTTTTCTTTTATAAATAAAGCAATACCAACGCAACGCGTGAGCCATTTCTCTTCCGGCTTATTCGACAGTCTTGAGAAAGCGTTTCTAGCACATCTCGTGCATACATATAGCAAAAATGGTCAAAACTCTTAAATGAAACTTAACTAACGTCATAGACAATCAATGTCCTAAACTTTATATTCGTCGAATGCTTCAATAAATTTCGATGAAAACTTCTATAAAGAAATTTGGACAAATAATAAAAATTGTATTAATGGCATTCTTATTGGCAGTGTAAAAAAAATGCGAACAAAGAATTCACCAAAGACGACGTGGTGTTCGTACAGAATTAATATTTTTAAAATGACTTCACTTTACTAAAACGTATGAGTCTCATTTAATATTAAAAGAATAATAAGATAAGAGAGATAGAAATGATAAAGAATATTCTAATTTTCGTATTAAGGAAAGAAACAAAATATTTTTGGTAAAATTTAATAAAGAAGAATATAAATGACTTATGGTACAACAACGTATTAAATTTGTGCGGATCTATGTAACACTCAGAAAAATTTGGGACAGATCCAGATTTTATAAGCTAGGCTTGTCTGCATGATGTCTACCTATGTATACTTATGTTTATCTTATTCATCGCGATTTTGGCGCAAAGACGAACACTATTGAAAATGTTGGAAAAATTGCTTGATGATGAGTAGTTTGGCTGAGAAAACATAATAAAGCACTTAATGATGCACTGCATCAGTCGCAGGTTCATTATCTGAGTGTCTTTAATTAAGATATTGGAAATGATGAGCGATGCTGAGTTTCAATTTCACATACGGACAGTTGATCATGAAATGAATTAAAAACATTTTGTAGAACGCTTGTCCACGTCTGACTATTTCGAAGAAATGCATCAGAGATCTTATCTTATGGGTCCCAATAAAACAATTCGCGTGCGTACATGATACGTGATCAGTAACATAACTTTCAGAAAGTTGGAAAGTTCGGTTAAAACTTTTTTTTTGCTCTTTACTCCAATTGTTTAATTAATACTCTTAATTCGATAAAGCTCATATACTGTCGCCTTTATTGATAAAGCACAAAGGATCACCAAATAATAAAAATTCATTACTCTACTGGATAGCACCAAAAGGACTAATCCATTTTACTAAACAAAACAAAAAAAAAGTAAGCAAAATGTTGTTAATAAATAATCAAGTAATGTTGGGAAATATATACACATCAGGTGGAATGGTTCCTTTGCTCCTATTACGTTATTTGGCAGCAGAGGTACGTCCAGGGCTCTGCGGGACGTTTCAAATCTTCTTATGTTACCCGAAAATATGCAATTAAATGGTTGTATACATTTTTCAACAACTTAATTTAAAATACCCAAATTGGTACATGTCGATTTTTGTAAGAGTCGCTCGCTTCAAAAGAGGGTTTTGAAAACGTGTTTAGCCCTTACTTTGGAGTTGTTGGAGTGTTGAGGCTATCAATAGTTGGCGGATAGCGAGTTTTACTTAAGCGATGCATAGAGCACTGTTCCTGTTGTTGCATCAGAAATAATACAAGAAACGGCAAAAAAAAATTGCGAGGAGTGCATTCGATGGGGTGCTATTACCATCACAAAAGAATGGTTCCAATAGAAAATTTGGTATTCCTGCTGATAAGTAACTTCTTGTTGTGCTTTTCTTACTCCTTTCATACGTTATTGTACAATAAACGACGATTGAAAAACTCCTGATATTTATTGAAGCGATTGGATGAATATGGAATGCAAATTTATTTTCGCAAGCCTGCTTGAACAATGTTTCATAAACCGAAAAGGCAAACATAGCCTGAATGTAACGGTGGTAAGTTAATCTACAGGTGCACATGTTTTTGCTATGTATATATATAAATATTTTATTCGTAAGGTTTGCGACCACGCACAAAAATTATGGCAGTAAACTTTTGATCTAGTGGATTAAGACAACTTATTACGACTGTGCCGATGTTGCAGAAGTGACTACAAGTGTTTAGGACTGTCTAAGACTGTTTTATAGAGTTTTATTTGAGTACAGAAGTGACTACGAGTGTTTACGAGTGTCTAAGACTGTTTTATAGAGTTTTACTTTGAGTACAGAAGTGACTACGAGTGTTCAGGACTGTCTAAGACTGTTTTATAGAGTTTTATTTGAGTACAGAAGTGACTACGAGTGTTCAGGACTGTCTAAGACTGTTTTATAGAGTTTTATTTGAGTACAGAAGTGACTACGAGTGTTTAGGACTGTCTAAGACCGTTTTATAGAGTTTTATTTTGAGGAAATAATAACCGATATATCTTCTGCGCTTTCAAATTAAATTGTGTTGAAATAAAAGGTATAAAGAATAAATCCTCTTTAAGACGTCTTGTGAAAATTAAAAAATTTATAGAATGCAAAACTTGGATTGATTTTCAGTTCATTTTAAAACTTTATTCTCTTTATAGGTGAAGAAAGCAGTTATTAATGTGGAAAAATGAGGAAACATTGTTTTAAGAAGAGAAAAATCCCGCAGGCGGTAATTTACATGAGGTAACTTTTAAATAAGCAGGGCACAAGCCAATGTCTCAAATAAAAACAAAAAATTATATTAGAAATAAATAAAAAAAAAAAATGTTTCCAACGTCATTCTCTATTTATTTTAAAATAAAGAAAAAAAGTGTTGTTTGGTAAGCGGGCGTGTTTTACAGGACATTGAAGAACGGGAATTTTCAAACGTTTCTTCCGCGTCAATTATGGTTGGAACTAAATTCCGACCGTTCTTTTGTAAGACACAGATAAGCCTCTTTTGGATTTATACATAATATGCGACTTTTATGCTAACTCTTAACTTATGAAGAGAGAAATCACGTAAATTTTCGTGATCATAATTGTTAAATTTAATATATTGAAAGCAACTACAAAAGCCGCTTTTGTAAGCGGAATATTTATAAACGTTATCTGGGCCTAATTGGAGGGTAATTTCTGAAGTTTCAATAGCGTTTAATGTTTCAATTTCCTAAAATATTGCAGTGTTCTCGTGTAAAATTACGGCTGAAAGAATTTGAGCATTGTAATATTCATTTTTTTTCAAGTATGTTATATTACGTATGTCTTCATATGCCACCATATACGTTTTGCACACAGTTACGCTTCAAGAGCACGTCGTGATACATTTATAATGTTGGGAACATGTAATGACGGGCGTCAATGGATTCGTTTGAAGACAAATATAACTTTTATCTGTTTTCTTCAACGTTTATAACCGTTCAATGGCTTAACACAACGTATATAAAAGCGCAAATGTAAAATGTAGTGGAGAAAGTTTGACGCGCGCTACACAATCAACATCAATAAAAAGCATTATATAAAAATCGCTGACAGTTCTTTACAAACATTTGAGAGCTTCATAGCTAGAGTGCGGTTAGTAGAAAAACAGTATTTGTGCATGCATATATGGATAAGAATATGCAGAAAGATATGCTGTTGGATTACGTGAGAAATCGTTATTAACTTTTTACGTTTTACTGGGCGAGCTCACACCTGATGAATATTTAAAACATGATGAGTTATTGTTTACATAATTTCGTTTGCTTTGCCGCAGTTTGTGTAAACGTTTTAAATCTTGCGTTATGTAATAACTTTACCGGTATAAGCGGCGATGGAACAATAAGTTCTGGGAATGGGTCACTACACTCATCTAAGTTGTGGTCCCAATTTTTAGAAGATTACATTCTAAGGTAGCGCATTGTGTTTTTACCTTATGAATCTTAATTTGCTGCACCCATTACCGTATAATTTTCTTACCTTATGTTTTTATTCTAGTCAACCCTCCAATCGACGCTACTCCAAACATCTTTATTATATGGCTAATGGGGATGGTCCGCCTAGTATTCAGTCAACTTACAAACGGCTTCCTTTTGCTACAATAGCCAAACGCACAGGTCAAGCTAGCATGGAGTTGGAATCTCATGAACGGTCACCCTTAAAAGTGGTGAACCCTCAGTTTCGACCCATGACTTATCAAAAGGTTCAGAACGGTCACGAATCCTCATTTTTGGAACCAATGACAGTGGATCAGACTACACAGCGAGTTAAGCCCCCTGGATCTGTGCGTATTCAGCAACATGCCGGTATACAAACGATCAGAACAGTTTCCGAAAATGATTTATATCTCTTAGGAGCCATTGAGAAATTAGTGTATCGCGTGGATTATTTAGAGAGCAGAATACGAAGAACGGAACAGATGATTTACTATTTAATCTCGGGCAGTAACCAAAAAGAAGGTAAAACAAGGGAACTGTTTATGGCCAATATTGAATGCCTATCTAAGTTGTGTAATACAACAACAGTAAGCAAGGAACATTTTTTTTTTGCAAAATTCGACATAATTTCTCCGCCTTTGTTTATGGGCCATTTTCTGCAGACCTCAATGCACACTTCTACTCTGGTTAGGACGCTATCATTTGACCTTTTTCCCGAAGGGACCACGCCCCTTCCACGCTAAATCCACAAAACAGATTTATTCAATTCCAATTTATGTCCAACGCACACCTAAAAAATTGCAAGTAAATTGGGGTGAAAATTTTAACGTTAATTGTGGATGCTTTAGTAAACCAATCGTCGCCATTTTTGAACGGAACTTGCAAATGGTTTTGACGAACAATTGGGTAGCAGGTTTCGCGGCGCATAGAAGAACACATAAAAAATTGTCGGTGTTTTTTCGAAGTTGTCTCAGTTTCTAATCTATTGCGGTTGTGTAAGTGGGCAGATCGCAATCACTTTCATTCAAGGAATACTTCCTGCAGTGAACACTTTTGCGACTTTGACAAGTTGACAAGAAGAGGGAATCAAGATGATCCCGTTTGATAGAAATATATATGTAGATGTATATACGGCATCTCGAATACCAGACTAACTATAAAAACATTGATTGCGGAAAGCTCTTTTCGTACAAATACAATTCATCAAAATGTCTTAAAGCATTACATGATTTATGGTAATTTTTTTAAGATCGAAAATTAAACCCGATCAATATGACAGGGGCGATAGTATAGTTCTAATCAGGACATGAAATTTGGGCTTTTCCATTGTTTTGAAAATAATGGCTGTAACGTCACAAAAAACCCTATAAATCATGAGCAAATGATTTAATAAATGTTCTAATCAATGTTTTTATAATTTGCTTTTATAAAAAGTATGTACATGTCACATATTATTGATGAAAATATATCCAAATTTTTAAATAATATCTTACTTTTCTCATCTTTTCAATTTTTTGGAATAATAATTGCTTTAGAAAAACTGTGAAGCGAAGACCACATGTAAAATTTGTTCAAATTTGCATTTTATATTTCCCGATGTAAATCGAACCAAATAACATTTTTAATTCTACAGTGTCCAATATGATTCTAAGAGCAAGCACATTCACCATGCATTTATAACACATTCCGTAGCTTTCGCGCTACACAGCGCAATGCCATTGCCGAAAGAGCAAATCAGGTTTTTAATATAGATTTAAAAAATGCGATAGAACGAGATAGTTGTAATTTCATATAAAAATAGCAGCGAATGTATCAACGAGCTTAGAATTACAAAATTAATATGCTCTCTTTTAACAATAAGAAGCATTTTTAAAGTGTTTATTCTTGTTTATTTAGTTCGCGATCCCTGCCCGAATAATTTTACACGCATTACGGACAACTGCTATTACATCAACAGTTACCAGCGACTCAATTGGAAAGATGCTAACACAGCTTGCAAAGCTTTGAATTCCCATTTAGCCGAATTTGAAAAACCTTCAGAAAACGAAGACGTAATGGCTTACTTGGTAAATCAACCACAACATCGTGGCCGAGATTATTGGCTGGGCGGCTTAAACCCTGGATTATTGTGGATTTGGTCAAACTCTGCGAAACCGGTTAATCCTCATATAAATCTAACTTCTATTGCTTTGGCTCACCGCGATTCACCTGCCATCGGCAATGACACGGCCGCAAATAATATTGACAACGAAGAAAAAATAGTAGACAAGCCAAATAATACGGTAATGACCGCAAATGAAAATGTTGGTAATAATGACGACGTTAAAGGCCATGGTCGATGTTTGCGTTTAACTTATAATAGCGCAAAACATGCTTACTATTATTATGGCAATGAATGCACGTCGAGGCACAATTACATTTGTGAATATGAAGACAAAACTTTGGACAACAAAATTAAGAAAATTGCCAGAGAATTGAACTTGTCGCTATAAAAGTCAATTATGGCAAACTTAATATAATTGAAAAATTCACTTTTTTTCTTAAAAGTACAAAACAGAATAGTGGTTTAGTGCACAGAAAAACATGAGTTTTCATAATAATTGTTTCGGTACGCTTTACACATTCCCACAGAAAAATATATGTAAATATGTAAGCGAAATTTCTCCATAAGATAGCCTTTAAATAAAAAATTAGTTTTCTTTTCCAAGAAATATATTTCTAGCTTTTGGATACTCTAAAGTATATTCGGCGGGGAGAAAGTATTTGAACTTGTGGAGAATTGTGCTAAATTTCGCCATGCCAATTAACAGATGGGCATAATTTTGCTCCCTTCGAAATGTAGACAAATACCTGCAATGGATTGCGCTTATTACTGGTTTGTTTGTGGGTTGGTTGCGTCGAGTTTTAGCACATTGTTGTTAATAGATTGCAGTAAATATTTATTATTATCATTATTATTATATAAATTTAGCCAGACAATAAATTCTAAGACTAGCACTAGCATCTATTTTTTTTATTAATATTATTATTATTATTATTATTATTATTATTATTATTATTATTATTATTATTATTATTATTATTATTATTATTATTATTATTATTATTATTATTATTA
>KK502835.1:159044-169544 GCA_000688735.1 Glossina austeni
GAATGTAAAATATATTAATGATAGTATCTAAATGCAATAAAAAGATGAACGGGAGAAACATTAGATAGCGTTAAAGGAGAAATGTTAAGGCAATTCAACTTAATGTCCATTATAAATGTATAATATACTTCTCATTTAAGAGATCTGTAATCTCGATTTTGAACGCAAATCAGCGCTCTCTCCAATCTCCATACATGGTACTTTTTTTTATAAACCTTGTAAAGGAATGTAAAGGAATAATTTTTAAAATTTCTCACCTTTGACGATTTGAATCGACGTCTGGATAATATTGACCGGAAATGGAAAAGGAAATTGAAGAACTGAATAAGAAATACGATGCCAAACGACAACCTATTGTTGATGCGATGAACGCAAAACGCAAACGTCAACTGAATATCAATAATAACTTAATCTACATTTAATGAGATTGAAAGTATTGGGAAAGCTGAAAAATAAAAAAGAAAAACAAATTGTATTTGTGAGTGAGACCGCTAAGAATTACGTTGTTTTCAATGGAGATTTATTTGAAAACAGTTCTTTTGTTTTTTGTGGGTACGTGGTGATGGTTTTCTCTCCGCAATAAATTATTTTTGCAGAAGCCTGTAAGAACTTAAATGAATTCTATTTTATTCGTCTAAATTTAAATTTCAATTGTTTTTCTATTTTTTTTATAAAAAAAACCGTTTAGCCACGTACAAGAAAAAATTTCCTTTTCCAAACTTTACGGTCATAACAGTTCTATGCTAAAGTTTTTCCTTTTTAGTAACAAGAAAATTGAATAAATGAGAAAACGCAACGCTTAGATGCCTGCCACCAAACCTCAGCCCGTTTTTAGTAACCTTGAACACATATTGAAGGATAAACAAAGACGAATATATAGATTTTATAAAAAAAAAATCCCAATAAAAATAAAAATTTAAAAAAAGACTTCACATTTATATTTAAAACATTTTTATGCCAATTGCATGCAGACTTGTCCTCGAACTTGTACTTTTACCCGATTATTTATTGATTTTCCATGCACGTGCTAATATTATTGCTTGACTTCGTAAAATGCTTGTTTTAAGTGAGATTGAATATGATCGATATTTTATGGCAATAACCACAAACCATAATGGCATTGAGATATTGACGTGTATACATAACATAAATAATGTCTAGGATGGTTTTTAAGCAACTGTTTGGAGCACGAATAAGAGAACATGGAAATTATAAAAAAAATATTCTTTCAGAAACATGAGGATCTATGCATCCCCGTGTATATGCTCGGGTGGTCTTTGCAAAATTTGTCTAGACCTAACGTGCGAATATTAATAATAAAGGCGGAAGAATTTAAATAAAACTTATTTCAATCAACTCAGTTTATTTCATATTACGATACCATATATTTGTTATACTTTACAATTCTTCTCAATGTTTCTATTACTCCAAGAATATTTCTATTAAACGAAGAATATTTCTATTACTCCAAGAATATTTCTATTACTGTGGGACATAAATGAAACAGCAATTTCTGATGCATATTTTAAATAAAAATATATTTACGTTAAAAAGTTTATACAAAAGGCAAAAAGGAGCGAAAGCACATATATAAATATATATGTGTACAAAAGCAATAAGAAATCTATGGAAACTGAACAGGAACGATGTGATAAAATTTTACAAAAAAAAAAAGGCAATAAAGAAAAAAAAACCATAAAAACGGAAAACAGAGAGAAAAAAAGCCCAGAAACAAGAATGAAAGGTTGTTTAGAAATGTAATTAGTTACGATAAAATTGCTCAGATTGTAGAATTACAACTATAGCTACTTTATTGGCACAATGGTACCTGCGTAATAAGAACAAAAAAAAAAAAAAAATAAAAAAAAATATATATATAAATTTTACAAAAATCAAAATTTATTAGATTATGTTTACTAAAGAAGAAATTTGTTAACTACGTAACAAATATGTGTGTGCATAATAGAAAAGTAAGATGACCCGAATGATTATTGCAAAAAGAAGCACTTAGTAATTGAGTTGTGAAATAAAAGAGAAGTAAGCGGAAGAGACCAGAACGTTTTTATTGCTTTATCATCAGCTTGATAAGAAGTGTCTTCATTATCCAGTGGAAGAAAAAGTTGTCTATATTTTACCCTGGAAATTGCATCTAATCTTGATACCAAGTATACATCATCTCATCTCTCACCACATTCTCATGTGGTTTTCATTAATTGTGCTGCGGTTGTTGCCTGTACCTGCGTTTCGACTGAATAACTTTATATCTAAATCAAGTGTTGTGCTACATCGGCAATATAGATATTATCATCACTGCCACATTGGGTATATACGTCAACATCTAGATGCCATTATGCCAAAATATATGTATGGAAGCCTCTGGCCAATGTGATGACACGAAGCCAGGATACTGCGAAGAAGGTTGCCGCAACAGACCACCATTGAGTAGCAGCTAAATACTTATTATTGATTTTTTTCTTCTTCCCTTTTGAATAAAAAAATGAGTGGGTAGGCTCGCACATTTCACCGCTGAGGCGCGGTATGGGGTGGTGGGCGTGTGAGGGGCGGAGAGGGGACATTGCACGATTACCGAAGGACACAGGAGGGACCAACGGGCGACGGACACGGCAGACCACATTACATATAAAATTTTACTATTTAATTTAATTTTTTTTTTAATTTAAATTTTTTGTTTGTAATGCGGCACCACGGTGCGAGACAACTGCTCTACCGACCAAGAGCCAGCAAGCCACATTCCACATACTTATTTCATAAAATTACATATTTGCTTAAATGAAGTGAAATAAAAGAATATAGGAATTCACAAAGTGTTTATGATGAATATTTATTTATTTAAAAAATGGTCGCTGCAAATATAATAATCTTGGGCGAAAGATAACGCTTGTGATTATACCCTTAAAATTATATGTAAATGGTTCGAGGAATGTTATTCACCGAGTACATGCGCGGAATAATGCATGCGCTACTAGTCCACTTACATAAAAATGAATAACACAAAAGCAGAAAATTTGGTAATCTTGTATTAACATGCAAATTAAACCACATACAATCGTTTAATTATAAAAGGTTTGCCAAACGTTTTACCCCATCTTCATGAATACTAAAAGCAATTTCGATTCGTTCACAATTGCGTTCATATGCCGGCTAAATGTTAATTTGGGGTCGAAGGTAATTCCAATATCTTTAGAAGTCCAAATGTTATCAAAAATGTATCCACCAATATAATAATTAGTGGGCAACGTATTGTGTCACGAAAAGAGTAAGGGTTATATGGATTATACAAACTTCTTTGCACCAATACTTTTTCCTTTAAACAATCAAACGAGTTTAGAATTACGCTTGCGATACTGAAAATGAGAATACAACGAATTTGAAGACTGCGGGAATTTTTGATTAATGAACGATAATATTTTTTCGCAGTGGTTGAAAAACGAATGATACATCTACATGCATGTTAAAAACAAGGAATACAGCGTATGCGATAATGCAAGCGAGAAAGAGGCAAATTATAATCAACTTAAACTAGCTTATAACTATAGGTAAATCATTAACGTACTACGTCGCGTCTGGATAAGCCAAACGTAGCTGGGAGTGTGCAAGCGCAAATACACCGCGGACGTCCTCCCACTTGAATGCCCTTGGCTTTCAATCTGGATCTATATGATGATGTATTCTACTCTTCTTATTATTTAACTGCAGTGGATTACTATGAACTCTAAAATTTTTTAAGTACTAACCAAGTTGTTAAGTAAAGTTTTAAGTTGTTATTGTCTAACAATCAGGTTATGTTGTTATCTTACGTATTTTAATTTAGTTATCACGTAGATTAAGTTAGCCTAGTCATTTCGTAACTCTATAGATGTTACGTTATACTTTTAATTAATTAATTGTAAGACCAAAAACCTTATAGTTTATTACAATCGATTTCGACATCACTGGATTTCGAATGTGATTGAAAGCCGATTGGCAATGCCGATCATGTCATAGGTTTCGAGGAGATGACAAGAGCTTCTCTTCGCTCCTCTTGGGAAGACGAATTTTACATTACTGACTTGTATTTGTATTAAATGTAAGTTTAAACGGAATAGAATAAGAGCGATATGCCCTCTATCAATGCCCTATGTAATTGAAAAGAATGTGTTAGTTATCAATCGTCCGGTACGGATACGATGGATATACTAGCTTGAGCAATGCAAAGAAATTGAAAATTTATAAGCTGGATTTGTTCATAAAAAATAAAGACGCCTGCACAAGGCCGGCTAGTTAATCCCAAGTTATGAACACATTAAAAATTTTCCGAAAAGCGAAAAGGACTTAATACATTAGGTAAATACTTATACAGGATAGATTAAAATTTGTTCAAAGAATATCGTGTACAAACAGTTAGTCGTTAAGGAAGCGAAATATACCGCAACAAATAAGATTTTCGGTGTTAGAGAAAGTAAATTTCCAGTGTAAAAGTAGAATAGTGTGTTCACGCACGATTTAAAAAAAAGGGTAAGTATCATTTAGTCAATTAAAAAAAAGTTTAATTTACTAGACAATTACTTTAAAAGCCTGGACGGAAATGTATCAAAAAAAAAAATGCAATAAAAAAGTTAAAAAAAAGGAAACTAACACAAACATGTGGCACGGAGAGAAAAGAAATCAAAACGAAATAGCTAAGAACTAAAAAAAAAATATTTATAAAATATGTATATGTATACCAGGAAGAAATAAATAAGCCTGACCGGTGGTGATTAAAAAATTTCCAAAAAAAATGTGAGAGTTCGAAAAGAATAAAAAAGTCAAGACAAATAAATACATTTTTACTCAGTACTGGGTTCCACTCAACCAATTAGTCTACTCTTTCGTTTTACAACGGTTGTATCACAATAACCACGGGACCTTAATAGCGTATGTCCACTCACTCTGTCCATTATTTTAAAAGCTTACTATTATTGTTTTATATCCTGAAATTTTTCTTGTGACTACGTAGAAATCCTTTGTCACAAACTATCTTTTTATAATCCAGCTCATTACCCCTATTCCATTATCACGGTTGTGAACATTGTGAATATTGTAGTAGGAATATAGCAAATCATTGATTAACAATATATTGATATCATGCATTAGAGTAAATTAGCAAATCCATATGTAGAAAATGTGGGCGGTGCAGGAAAATAAGCTATCGTCGTGAATTAATAACTGTATGCGGATGTCACCATTTATATGAATTCATTTTGAGACAAAGCTTCACCGCCATACAGTTTTTTAAATTATCGATTCGCGTATTCCCTTTTGTATATCAAGACCGTCATACCCGGTCAAATTCGAAACTGGTTAATTGATTATTGCACTCAACTTGAATATCAAGCAGCCGCTGGAACTTTTAATGTTCATTAACCGTCGCAATGTTTATTATTCTAACCGATATAATTTTTCATTTCCACAGGTTCTGAAGTTGAACAGACTGGCTACAAATGTCGAGCAACCATCTAGTGAGCAAAGGCAGGAATCGTGTGTCACGTGCCCCGCGACTCTGTCGATAGATGATATCATAAACAATGATCAACGATCGTAATTAAAAACTCTATGCAAAGTAAGCGTCTGCAACGTTTCCATTTAAAACAAAATTCAACATTAGCATTGCAGACAAATACCGATTGCTATCAAAGGTAACAACAATGATAAATCGTCGACGTTGCTTTTGTTAACATATTCGTCAAATAAGCTTAACATTTCTCATTGCACCAACATAAGAAGTAAATTATTTTTAAGACAAACGCTCAGTTCTAAGTTATTAGTAAAAATTATTCAGAAGAAAATAAATTCCCAAGTTAATTAAACTAATGTCTGGCGCATTTGGAGTAACAAAAAACTGAAGTTTTTTGTTGAATTAAATTTATCTGAAGACGTTACCTGGTGAAAAACTCTAAAATCCTAAATCAAGCCACAAATAAGGATAACTTTTTTTTTTTTAATTAAAGTAAATTAATAAAAAACGTAAGTACAGTAAATAAACGAATGAAATAAATAATAGTCAATTTGAACCACAAATAAAGGGAAACAATCGATCCTAAATGAATAGACAAGAAGAATTTGATAACAGCAGAAACTTCCAGACAGAAATGGCCCCCGTGTATGAAGGTTTCAGTAGAAACTTTTTAAAAGTACAATTTTTTTTAAAATATCAAGCTAAATTATTCTACATAATTTTTTGTTTATTTCACTTTGCCTGTTTATTATTGTTTACCATACGTAATTTATTTGTACAAAACAAGTAAATGTCAATTTGTCTCTTATTTTTTACGTTTCCCTCAAGTGAAGTATTGGAAAGGTGGGGGCGATGGCATCTGATTAGGCTCTTGGCGATAACCAATTGCTTCCTTAAAAAACCAGGCGATAATCACAGCGATAATCGCCTGTCTACCTGACTACCCCCTTGAACACTATTCGTAAAGAAGTAGCGAACGAATATTCTTCAATGACGTGTTTTTGCTGAACTATACATCGAAACGTTTGAATAAATTCTGCTATAACAAGACAATCATGAAAAATAATTATTAACAAGAACGACTTTCCTAAAGAAATTCAACGATATTGGAACACTCCTGTGAAAAGCGATAAATTTTGTGAACAGAACATATGTTGGTATAACCGGTCAAAACCTTTTTCACTGCATTTGATTTCAACCACGTGAATAGTGAAAAAATTGGCAAAATGTCAGAAATTTTAACGAATGTTAGCGATCTCTTTTTTAAAGTGTGTAGCATACTACTGTTGCATGAAGTAGCCAGATCAAGGGAAAAAGCTCGGTTTTCAAGGATATACAGATACCGTCAAATTTAAGAAATATAGATTAAGGATGTATAATAGTCTCTTGCGGATCGCCGAGAGAATATTTGACAAATCTGGTATAAAAACATACAGGAGAGTCAGCGGCTATCGAAAATTTAACGAGTTCGCAGCAAACGGTAAATATCCGATATCAAATCTCAATTGTCTATTGAACAAGCTAGGGAGAGCTCAGCGTGTCGGCATTGTTGATCTGGCAAAAGGATTCCATCAAATTCTGATACCAGAAGAAGGCAGAGTGAAAACAGTCTTTATAAATTTATTGTTATTATTGTTATAGTTCATGACCAAAGTCTTTAACGAATGCATTAATAAAGTTAGTGTCGTTTATATGGAACACATAACAGCGTTCAGCACTTCACTCGATCAGCATATAGTCAATCAAAAATCTATATTCAAAGTATTATGGAAAACAAGAGCACATAATTGATGAATGCGATTTCCTAAAAAAAAGAACACAATATTTTAGTCATGTCCTCGCAACCCAAAATGTAAAATCCAATTCTAATAAAATCAAAGTAGTTTATTCCATGACCAAATACCTAAAAAAAAACCAATCAGTGATTGCTAATGAAACAAGCTTATTTCGAAAAAGTAAAGGATTTGGTGAGAAACTCGTAGCTCGTAAGGTATCTTAATAAAAAGTTTGCGATGTTAGGAAATTTCGCAATAAGTACCGCCTTAACGCACCCCCATCACCATATGCATCAAGCACATTAAGTAAGCAGGAATAAATTTATGCGACAGTACAAACAGAACTCTTAGCAATTGTATGGGTAGTGAAATACTTTCGTCTATATGTATATCATAGAAAATTCAGTTTGAAACGTGATTATCGACCACTTAAGTGGCTGATGACGACGTACTTTAGAAAATGCATAAGTCCGAGACTACAAAAGATGGTTAAAATACACTATGAGAATACAATTTTTCGTTAGGAACTTATAACCGGAAGCAACAACAGGGTCGCAAGCGGCGGCAAAGTTTCAATAGAATTACATATAGTCCACTCTTAAAAAGAAGATTTGGGAGACTAGATTACTATTTAGTTAGCAGATTGTACATAGAGGTAATCATTGTGCAAATATTTGTAGCAGCAAACGGATATATATCGGCAAAGTCGCCATTGCGAAACGTAAAATTGGCATTTGCTCTGCCTTGAACGACCAAGAATGCTAGAATAATAGAACTTATATGGAAAAAGTTCGATAAGCAGAAAGAAAGGATACAAGCCTTACCAGTGACAGGGAAAGCCATAGTAAGCAGTAAATTGACTTCCATATTTCTTACGAGTAAATAAGGACCTACTATCTGCTGCTATAGTTGAATCTCCAAATCAAAAATCAAAAGAGTTGTAAGGATGTTAAGGCTGCAACCGTAAAACAACAGCCTTGATGACATGTTTGGTATCTAGTGACGGATCAAATCAATAAGGATATAAATTGTGAGGAACCAAAGTCGTCCCTCGTTTTAACCTCACAGGTTCTTTGTCTCTGAGGGAAATGCTAGAGTAAGTTAGACTAAGGAAACTAGGATTAAGCGAAGAAAAATGAGCCGAAGTCTTAGAAGTTTGAATGCTAGAATAAGTTAGATTGAGTTATTTGGTCACGGGGCGAGCGATAGGACAAACGTTTTGGTCGGGTTGGTGCGTTTACAATGATGGCGGTGCTAGGTCTTCAGATTAAGAAAAGTGAACTGTTTTTGAAGTAGAGAAAAGGGAAAATTGTAAATGTCAAAGAAGAAATACTGAAATATATTTTAAAGAAATACAAAAAATCTTATATCAACTCCAATTGAGAAAAACCAAGTTTTTATCAAAAGCAAAAGAAAACTGCATGTATTTGACTTTGCTGCAGCGATGATCAATAGCAGAACAGAAACGTAGAGAAAACCCAAGAGAAACAAAGAAATTTCTTGTGAAACAAAAAACCTGGAGCCGCTGAGATACCCCAGCACCAGGTTTTGGGCAAAATTATCCCTCACAAAATAAATACTATACATCGAATAAAACACCCTGAAACGGTTCAAAGACTGATAGTTTGTGTGGCACTGCGACAAGTAAATTACTTTCTCGTGCCTCGTAACTTTGCCAGGCACGTTAAATGAGATTCCTTGAAGTAAAAACGGGAAAGACATGTATAATGTACATACAGGTAGCGCTGTAGCTACGCTTTGTGCCGCCTGGCTAACCCAGGTACATTTACAAAAATAAATTATAAATATTTTGTACATATGGGGATAACCAATGGCCTGACGTTACAGAACAGCCCTACTGTGCGCCGGTATTGTTCTCCTGTCTGTTAGTCTGTGTCTATGATTACACTCACACACACACACATTCACTGGCTTACCCCATCCTCACGAAACGTTCTCTTGTTTTACTCAGACAACATCTTTCTACTTGCTTTTATATATTTTTTAAACTATTGTCATATATTATTTTTACATTAAAAAAAAAAACAGATTACATAGATTGGTTCTTAATCATAAAATTTACATATAATATACACAGTCGATTTGTGTTCTGAGTAGTGTGTGTTTTATTTTCGTTTGCGATTTTTTGATTGTTTCGGTGTTTCGCAACAAGGGGCCAAAATAGCATTTTCAGTCAATTCGCTGTATAGCTAATTTTGCAGATTTCTTCAAATTAAATAACAAAAATCGGCGTATACTGAATAAATCAATTATATTAAATGGAAAACTGTTATTTTATGTAGAAGGACGTCAAAATCATTGGATTGAACTATCATGTTTGTCATTTGTTTATCATTTTTATCTGTAGAAGTCGCTGGTCAAAATTTTTGCAATCTCCTAATATCTAGTTCATCAATGACACGTGCATTCGTCTCTACATCCTCCCATCCTCTTCAAGTGGTACTTAACTGTGCTCCTAAAAGTAGTAGAGTACGTAGTTCTTCGTTCAGATAGACAAAGAGGATTCTTTCAGACACTTAGCCGTTGCAGCACCTAATATTTAAAATATAATTGGATACGTTTTAAAAATCAATTTACTATTTAGAATTTTAAAACTGGTTAAACATTGTTTTAAGAACGGGGTGAACGAAAATTAGTTGAGTATATATACATACATTTAAAGGCAACAAGAGAAAATTAAAACGTTTTCTTTATTTTCTGTAAAATAATGTGCGAGTAATAAAAATACAATTACCCCGCCGGAACCAAAGGACTGTTATGAGATTGCATTGCTAATTTATAGCGGTTTTAAAGGTAACAGGAATGCGATTGGAAGTAATGATCGACAAGGAAAAAATCCTACAGCTCTGCAGTAGTGTGTATAGGCACGTTTACTGTTTATGAGGCAAAGAGTAGAAAAACGTTGACATATTGTTATATTAGTATTAATTTATTTTTTCTTGTAGCATGTCAAAATTCAAAAATAACACATTCTCATCTCTTGACATATCTGCTACAAACTATTAAAATTATGCTGTGATGTTATGTGGATGAAATTAATATTAGCATATAAAGGTATATTATAAATTAAAAAATTTATAAAAAAATATTTAGGAGGTTGAAAGTTGTTTCTTTGGTTTACCACTGAGATTTGTGCTTTTTAATAGGTAAAAAAACAACCTTACAATCGCTTAATTATTTGCAACTTTTAGCTTCAGAATTTACATGATG
>KK502835.1:173122-210318 GCA_000688735.1 Glossina austeni
TCTGTGTTTTTACATATAAAAAAAAAAAAAAAGATAAACCAAAAAAATCAGAAACAAAAAAAAAGAAAACAATTAACATTTTCCATTAGTAGTTCCCAATCTTTTTCCAGTGAGTGGTTTTTTTCCCACATTACTAAAAATAAGGCATCCCAAATTACTAAATAATAGAAAACAATAAGGCATAATGGTCCCGGTGCCGCCAGATAAAAACTCAAATAGGTGTCATCTATCAGGGGACAAATCCCCGCAGCGAAAAACAAATTTTACATTCGGGCTTTCGGTGTTACCAACCAGCGACATCACATTTATTGACAAAAAATATGGTGTTATTTTTTCAGCTGATGCTAGCACAACAATTTTACAAATCAGTCCTTTCGGTATAAAAAGAGCCCTAGATGACTTTACAGCATGTATAGACTCTATCTCGATTCTACGCAATGATAATTTACTTGTCCTCGCTGAGAACCGTCGCGCAACGGAAATCTTCATAAAGTCAAAATCAATTTCAATTTCGGCTAAACTACACGACAAACTTAACTCAGTTAGAGGCGTCATTTATGCCCCGTGCTCCTTTGATCGCTATTGATTACCGCAAACAGTGGCTTGGTGTAAATGCAAAGTGGAACTCTGCATTCCAAATCCCATGAGATGCAAAAATTGCCAACGCCTGGGTCATACGACAAAAAGGTGCAACGGTGCTCCATCTTGTGCTAACTGTGGTCTTCCTCCACATGCCGAAAGCTGCACGCGTAGTTTCTGTATAAATTGCAATCATCAGCACTCGGCGTTAGACAAACAATCTCCCCGTTATATACAAATGCGTGAAATTCTAAAAATGAAAACAGAAGATTACTGTAGCATGGACGAAACGCGACGCAAGTACCGGGAAATGAATCCAACTGGAACCTAAAGAATTAACAAAAATAATAATAATAATAACTACGCTACTGTAGCCTCGCAAATCGAGCCTAACAACCCTTTAACTCCAACTCCTTCCAGTGTCAAACCTGTTGTACCATCAGACAAAAACTATACCAATAACAATAGCACGTATCCTAAAGTTTACTAAACTAAATTATCCAGAATCACCAGTTCTCAACTCTAGTCAACAAATTACAAGTTGTAATTAATGCACCCTTTCACCCCTCACTCGTTGCTCTTCAAATGTACGCAACCGCCTATGTACAAAGTATTCTGCTGGTAAGAACAAATTATTCACGCAAAATTCCTATAGCGACATTTTCGACGGAGACGCTGACATGTCAACTTAACGCACCTACCACTCCGTTTCCATATCACTACAATTTAATACAGTTTTTAAAATTCTACAATGGAAACTTAAAATCCCTTCACGAGACCCATTGTAGAAATTCTTTTATTCCTATTCCACCCAAATCGTACACCGGATATTTTACGCATGCTGATCAAAATTCATATTCCAAACAAGGAGTTGGTGTTTTCATAAAATCAAATATACATCACAAACGCATAAATTTAAGCTCATACATACAAGCCGTAGCCGTAATCTTAAACATACAATCTACAATGTTTTCGCTCTATATCCCACCTTCGCAATCGTTTTCTCAGCAAGAACTTTATAATTTGTTCCCCGTACAACTTTCAAATGCTATTGATAGATGTGCCATGTTCCTGGAAAACTGTATATCTACCTTAGAACTTGAACTTGAACTAAAAAGTTGTCTCTCCAAACCGAAGGGGGGCCACCTGGTCTAGATCGCATCTCATACCAAATGATCAATGCTCTGTCTAATTCAACTAAAAAGAAATTATTGGACCTACATAATACGGTATTTTTGACTGGCCATATACGCTATATGCAAACTGGCAACAGTTGTTCCGATTCCAAAGTCAAAAAAATGTCTCCATCGCATTGGACTATCGCTCAATCTCTCTTTTATCTTGCCTCTCAAATGCATTAGAAAAGATTATAGCATGTAGATTATTTGGTTTCTCGAGTCCAAGAACCTGATTATAAAGCAACAAGTTGGTTTCAAGCCAGGTAGAGGGTGCGTCGACGCTCTTTTACATATTGATTATTTTACAAACAAAGCAATTCTTTTAATTGATTTCGAAAAAGCATTTGAAAGAGTTGGTCTTCATGTTATTTTAAGACTCTTGAAATCATGAAATGATGGACTCAAATTCTTCAACTAAATCAAATCATTCATGTCGCATCAGCGGCTTAACAATCATCTCTCTGATTCCTTTCCGCTAATGAACGGCATTCCACAAAGATCTCCCTATTCCGTCACGCTTTTCAAGATCGCTTTCGATGAAATTAGTAAAATTCTTTGCCGTGTACCGAGAATTGAACATTGTCTCTGTGCGGACGATGTATACATTTTAACCAAAGAAAAAGATAGCACGAAGGCAATCAACATCTTCGAATCTGTTGGAAGAGAGATCTCCACGTGGGCAAACACGTCAGGCGCTAAAATTTCTATACAAAAATCAAAAAACGCACATTTGTCGAAAGGAGATATGAGATGCAGGAAATCTACTGATGCATATTAATGCCTTACCAGTACAAAACGTGCAGACGCTCCATATTCTCGGGCTCACGTTTTGCAACGAATACCGTTGTAAAACACACTGTCTTCGGTTAAAAAATTCCATTTTAACAAGGGTGCATTTCATACAGTACGTTGCTTAGAAAAGCCATGTGCACGTTAACACTATTGCTTATCTTAGCAAAATGCTTGTTTTAAGCAAGATTGATTATGCTTTGATAATTAATAATGGCAATAGCTGCAAATCTAATAGTTTAAATCTTATCACCAAGCCCTCATGGCAAGTTGCTACGCTTTTTGGAGGACGCCGAAATTAAAAGCTAAAATCGTCCCAAAGCTTCTTAATTCAAACAAATCTATTCTCGGTGAAGATGTGAGAAAGATTATTATTGCCAAGAAAATTCGAAAATCACCATCTGCAATTGACTATTGTTTGTACGTCGCAAAGGAATTGAATATTCTCTTAAAAATTTTAATAGTTAAAGAGAAAATTTCAGAAGGAAATCTACAATACCATCATCAGCACTACTCTTCTATTAACCCTCAATTAATTCCACCTGCATATCCAACAAATGTTGAGAAAATCAAGATTCATTCAAACATTTTCGAGAATTCGCCTTGGGCATACAATTGCAACTCACCAATGGGTCTAAAAGAAGTCTTCCTCTTCAATCTGCAATTGTGAACAAATTCTCACTATAAAGCACATTCTCTGTGACTGCCGTAACTTTTCCTTGGCTAGAAGTATTGCATTTGTGGCGACTAATCCTGTGGACATTCTAAAATCAGTCCTTCCTTCTGAACTATCTTCTTTTTTTTGTTTGTCTTTTTGTTTCTCTCTGTTGTTGTTTAGTCGAATGATTATGGATTTGATTGTTTGCTTTAACTGGCTAACTGGTTGGCTGATTGTTGATTACGAACTTGAAAACAATGTTAAAATGTTTTCTTTTCCAATTATTTTTATATTTTCAATTAGAGTCAAGTTCTGTTAAAATTCATGTTTGATACTCGTTCTGAATCGCTTTCTGGAATTGAGTACAGGAGAGGTTGTTATTATTGTTGTAACTCCTGCTTCCGTCGTTTTATTACTATTTACTTTTAATAGTTTTAATATTATTTCTTGCGTTTGTTACTGGTAATATCGTCTTCTCAAAATGACATTCAATGATGGTAATTCAACAAATTCCGTAAAATCTCGACAGGATAAGTTTTCAATTGCGTTTGCGCACACACTCACACATTTTGTTTTTATTTCTGTTATTTAGCAATCTACAAACTGTTTATGTTTAAAATACAACTTCTTAACTAGGAAATTTCGAGACACACACTTTTGAAAACTGAAGTTTCGTTTCGATATATTGCATAATGTTGATAAGTGGCCCTTTTTTATCTTGGGAAGATATGTAACAATCGACCAAATTCTAAACAGCGTTAGCAATCAATATGCGTGCAGAGACTTCCAGCGCTTGCACCAAATTTGAATATATATCTTTATTACCTTTATTATATTGTTATATTGGTCAGAGCAGAAGCGCGCAATGGAGCGTAACTTCGCTTTTCTTGACAAAAATTTATCGGTTTTGCTGGGTAGTCGGAAATTATAAAAGTTGGAATGCTGATATATTCCACATTTACTTTGCGAAGTACTCTACTATTTACGTGCAAAAACGGAAACAATCGACCATGGCCACATAAAGATAGAAGTAATTATATTTTATTTTTTCCACTTTTTGGGGTTTTATGCTTATTTATCATAAGGCAGATAAGACAGAATGTTTAAAGCTATTTGGTACACTCCTGAAATGAAGGTGTGTTATCGGACTAAAAATGGGGCAATCTTGAAATGACTTTTAAAATGAATATGGCAGACACCGCGATTAATTTTTTCTTAATGATACCAGCGGTATGGGTATCACATAAAGAAAATTGGCTAGTAGAATGCGAAAGGCATAGTTGTGTGTATGCGAGATTCGGCCCCCGCCAAAAATAACTTTCTTGTTATATGTTGTTTAGGCAAAAATGTCCATATTATTATTTACAAAAATATTCGAAACTAACTATTCCAAAAAAATCATTTTCAACAACTTATTTATAAAACAATGTACCCTACATAAAGCTGCTTAGCACCCACAACTACTTTAAAATATTGAATAAAAAAATTTGTTTTTTTAATATTTTCTTTTTTATTATTATTATTTTTGGAATAGCGAATAAAATTATAAATTTTAAAGTATAATACTTATTCTAAAGTTTAATGATTTCGATTTATTTCGCTGTATTTCGCTTTTGGTTAACTAAACAAAATTTGAGTAAAATTTGTTTGAGAAAAAGAAATAATTGCTGGAGATTACAGGCTGCGCTCTTAGTTGTTGCAGGATTGCACGAGACATCGTATGTATCATTTTATGCTTTTAATTCCACTTCGTTTGTAATAAAATTATGGTACTTTTCTTTGCATTTTTTTGCGTTACCTTGTAATACTTTCCACTTGTAGTTTAGAAAATTTTAATTTATTTAGTTCCGTTTTTTTTTCTTTTTGTTTTGATTGTTTCACTTTTCTACTATTTTTATTTTTCGTTACTTTAGTGAACATTTAATTTTCATTATTTTATTGTTTTCTTCTTTAACGTTTTTTTTTTTAATTTTTCTTTTTCATCACGTTAATGTTTCTACATTTTTTTACTACTTTGATGCTTTTTCAAATTTTCATAACTTCAGTGTTTTTCAACGTTTCAAATTTTCACTACTTGATTGATTTTAAATGTTCCCTTCTTTATTGAATTTTTACTTATTTTTCGTAATCCTTTCTATTTGAGTACTTGATTGCATTTGTTTTATTTGAGATAATTTGCGCTTAAAAGTAAACAATTGCTTTTCTTACAAAAAGCGCCTATTAACTACGTTTATTTTCCCACGATAACAACATTTATGATATGTAGCTGACCATTGATAATTAGGCGGATTTTGGGCATGAAGACATGGAAAGGGGAGAAGTGGATAATGCTTAATAATAGGAATAGTAACCTTGAGCTTTTTGTAGGTGATAAACAAAATTGTAACAGCACAATTCTGTGGGTCAATTGACGAATCTGTAACATGATAATTGCGCGACCAGAAGAACAAAAAAGAATTATAAGAGTATGTATGCATGTATAAACAGACTGCTTGCTGTATTCTTGAAAGTATTTGATTGTTTTCATAACTGCATTATCTTAACCAAAGAATTGCAGAGATTTTATTTTCCAATATATGGTAGAATATGTAAGCTTCGCTTTAAAGGATTAGAGCGATTACAGCGATGACCGTTATGGTGATAGAAATACCGGTGTTATATTACTTACGTATAAAAACTGTGATAATCGGTTGACGTACTGTGAAGAACAATATGTAAAAAAATTTTGGTCAAGCCTTTAAATACAAGCACATGCCCACAACTCTTTTAAAGAAATTTTTGTCAATAGCACTTTGTAATTAATGGAAAAGGACATTTTTTTTAATGTGTTTCTACTTTCAGTATACATAAAAATTTCTGGTTTCTTCCTTTTTTTTTTTACTTTGTTGTGTTAAAGTAGCATTAGTTAACATAATTCATTCTTAAAACAACTCAACAAAAAAAGACTATACGTTTTACTTATAATATGACTCTTAATACTTGATGTAAAGCCGTATTATAATTTTATTTTTATATTTTTCCACCCATATCAAATGTTTCTTCAAAGAAAACATTATTGTTTTCTTCTTCTCATTCAATACACGTTAATTTTGATCACAAATATATAGTCCAATCAATTTACTGACATTTCATTCACATTAAAATCCACAGTCCATTAAAATCTTCCGATCGCCGTCTTTACTACATCTTACTTCTTTTCTCCCGTAGGCAAGCTGTTTAGGTATGCCAATTTTGCTTTAAGACTGCCGTTCATAGTCGTGGAACTTCAAAACACCGCTAAAGTGTTGCATTTGTAGCAAATGTTACGAAAGCAAAAATTTAATGTTACACAATACTGCTTTCCAACAGATCTCCGCTGGTTAAGGTGGGTTAGATTAGTTTTAGGTACGAGACAATTGTCAATTACTTAGAGTATGAATGAAATAAGTGAATTCATTCCGTACATTGAGACACTGAGGGAAAAATTTGACAATGTGGTAGGACATACGGTGTGAAAAGAAGTTGACATGTGCCGTATATTATTCATATATGGAGGCTTGTTTGTTGCACGTGCAACTTAAGAGGCACCCGTAACGCGGCGTAATGTCTTTTGTTGGATACAACCAAATTTTAAGCTAAGAACGCAAAATGTGGTTGACGCGCTTACTTGTATGGAAGACTATTTCAATGGACGGTGTACAGGTTTTAATTGGCGCAGTTCCTCTAGACCTGGAGATATAGCGCATTACCAGCGTTTTTAGGAGAAGGAGAAGAAGAATCTTGCCAGAGGCTTCTCTCTTTTTGGTAGTGTGATGGACCCCGTTTTCACGTGTCTGCGTTTCTATTGTTGGAATTCGGTATAAATATCTCATCAGGATGACGTTTCCTCTAATAAAAGGAAAAGATAATGATGAATCTCGCAATGAGGACACTATGCTGTTGTACATAGTATGCGTTAGTTCTATGTTCTGCAACCTGATTTTCTGATTTTGTTTTCAATACCAAATTTTTAGATAACATGGGACCTTCAGAGTCTGACCAGAGGTTTATGTTGTTTCATTTCTAACACAGCTTGTGTCAAAAAACACTCAGTGCCCAGTGAAGGGTGGTATATTACACCATTTCGCCTAATGTAGTCATTAATATATGTTGGTGATAATACACGAAAAACTATACTTTTTTTATGTAAAGGCATACTCTTCGTGAAGGTTCTCATACTGAAGAGCGGCCAAACCATCAACTGATCAAACATATCATTTTTCTACAGTTGTTTCTATGATAAAAAAAGACAAATTAGCCGTTTTTCCCACATATCATTAGAACCCTTTATATACCACCATATCTAGAATATAAATACGTTGTCCAAATTGCCTACATTTAATTTTTACGCCTATTGTTACTTTCGACCAGTTTTCATCACAAATCGATATCAAAAATTAAACCTTATCTCAAATTGCTTACAATTCATGAAAATTCTCTCATTCTCATTGAAGCTTAACCTAATGATGCTGACTTTTTTGTTCGGCCTTTCAGGTTTTGAGAAGTGACAGGTTGTACAAAAACAGGGGGTGTATTAATTTATGTTAACTTTTTACTATCCGTTCCTGTTATGTTCTCCGAGCTAACTGACGTGGAGTTTATTTTTGTTAAAGTTTAAAGAAAATGATAGCTCCCTCTTTGTAATGACCTCGTATATCGCTATCTACGCTTGATTACGTTTGTGTTATTTCGTCTCAAACCGTGTAATTTTATATTCGACGAGGATATTGGCTTTTTCACGCCTAATTATTTTGTTACTTTACTCGATGCCTTTTTTGATAAAACTTGTGAGCTGTGTCCCTTCCAACGTAACCATATTTTCAACGATAATAGTAATTTGTTAGACTTGGTCTTCTCCAATATTACCACGGTACATGTTTACCGTGTCGAACTGTTCACCGGAAGATAGCTACCAGTTTATCTGACCGTTCTAATAATCACTGGGTTCAAAAATGGCGTTTTTCAAATCAGTTTATTAGAATTTAGCTACATAAAACTAAAGAGAATATTCTAAATATTCAGTTTTTAACATAAATAAAGAGATAATGTAAGATTTTATTTGAACTTGACGAAAATCATGTTTCAATAATTTTTCGGACATTTTATGTCAAAATGTTTTCCGAATATTAACAAAAGTTAATATTTAAATTAAAAACAAATAAAAATTAAAACAAAATAAATAAATTTTGATTAATAATATAAAAGAAGTCAGGGTAATTGTTGAAAACATTAAAATAGTCTATATAGATTTGCTATAGGGCTACTTTTAAAAGGAAATAAATGCCAACGTTGCATTTGCGAAGATATGAGTTAAAACTGTTTCAAACCATATCTAACAAGATAAAGTCGAACACCAAAGAAAGAGATTTTTACCGTGATTGTTAAGCAAAATGATATACGACATATATTTGTTCGTGAAACATCCTCCAAATTTACAATTTCATGTACTGAAACAAAATTTCAAATAATAAAAAAAACAGCCTCCAAGACAGTTTGTGATATATAAGCGTTTTAAAAAAAGAATAAAAAACAGTTCAGAAAATTCTAAAACATATAGTACACTTTAAAACAAACTAGTGCCTGTAACAAATATATACTTTAATATTTGCAATAAAAAACGAAAAATAATAAAATAGGTGTACAGACTTTGTGTCTGCGTGTGCTTACATTTTCGGAGACAAAAAGTTGAGTAACGAAACTACATAAAAAAAAAAGACAATGCCTGCAAATTATTGACAATCTAATGTGTCTTCCTTTTTTTATATTTTTGCAATAGGATGGAGGATATACAAAAGGATTGAAAGCATTGAACGATGATTAAAATTAAAAGAAAAATAAAGAAGAAAAAACATGTTAAACAATATCCTAATCTGTATTAAAGAATAAGCCAGTCAGCCATTTCTCAACAAGCACTAGAGGCGGAGGAATAGAGCAGGTAAGTCTTCTTTTTTTGTATTTTGAAATTCAAAAAAAATGATTGAACATAGAAAAACACAAAAAGTGAAATTGTAAAATTTTCATTTACCTTGTTTTTAAGTTTCAACTTTACATATTTTACCTTTACTTTCTTAATTGTTTACTTTTCTTTTGTTTTATTTTAAGTGCTTTTCTTTTGTTTTATTTTAAGTCCGTTAATGTATATATCGTACATAAAAGAAAGCAACAAAACAAAAAAAAAATAGTAATAAATATTTTGTTTTTATTGCCTAAGTTTTAACATTGATACCATCAATTTCTAAAATTCGCATTTCATTCTTACTTTCGGGAAATGGATTGGATATTAGTAATAAACTGTCGAATTTTATTAACTTTAAATTGTATACTCCCTTCTTCTAAGATGATACAGACAGCAGGTATAACGTCATGCTCACAAACAAATACTATCGTTGATTTGTGTACAGCAAACCACGAACATTTAGACAACATCTTCGCAAATAACACATAAAGAAACAGCACCAAAGCGGAAATATTTGCATTTCAATTGAGCGTTTTGGCCGAATTGCCAGGAAGCTTGTTTTATCCAAGCAGAAAGCCAATTTACGTCCAACGTGTTACTCAAGAGGCAACTAACTATTAACACATCTTAACAGCGTTACCATAGGAAGTCATAATGTCCGTGTTTGACTCCTTATAAAAGCCACCGACCAATAATAAGTAAGAGTAATTAAAAAAGCTTTTAATTGAGAGACGCACTCTCAGCGAAGCCTCTAGGCTGGATAAAGTTACGGCAGACTGATGCATACTTTATCGAAGACCTTCGCAGTTCTATCGTCAGTTATCTCTAATAGCTGGTTCCACATTAAGTGGCCTTAACCGGTTCCAATATAAAGGATATAAAAGGACCAATATTAAGGATATAAAAGAGCACGTAAAATTCGCAGATGATATTTGGATAGTTTCGTCCTGAAATAAAATAGCGCCCATTAACTCGTAGCAGTGCCAAGAGACTATCCTGTTGCAGCATTTAGTGAAATCGCAGACACAAAATGAATGAAATGTGAAACAGTCGCGAAATGAATGTTAGAAGAACGAAATAAAAAGGAAGAGAAACCATGTATCCGCAGTCGCAATCATGAAGAAGATAGTGATAATCTTAATGGGTTTTGCTACTATCATTACGCAGCAAAGCCAGAAAATGTGGGCAACCTTGCGTCTCCGTGAAGTGTAATCCAACAACAAAACACTTGTTACTCCCTTTGCAGCAGTGGCCAACAATTGAGACTTCGATAATGCATCTCGTCGCCTATTTATATTTGACAAACAAACTGAAGTTTCTAATCGAAGTTTCTCTTCAGAATGTCAGTGTTAAAAAAGACCATCCGATTTTGTAGTGACCGCAGCCAATGAATCTACAATCAACAAATTGTTCAAAATGTTCTTAAATATTAACCTAAATTTGCAACGCGGGTTTCCTTTTATATTTTTAATCGCAAAATGCTTCTACACCAATAATAGGCGTTAATTTCCTAAATAAAGTTGGTTTACTGGTTGATATTAAGCGTAAAGGATTGGTAGATACTTTCACTAATTTGTCTGTTGATGTAATAACACATATTTGCAATTTCACGCTACCCAAACTATTTTCCTTACAAAACAAGTATATTAGCTTACTAAAGAAATGCCCTTCTTTAACAGCCGAGCCAGATGATTCATAACCAATTAAGCATTCAGTTATTCGCAAATTAACTACTCTCCCGTTTGGTTAACCCACACGGCTTGATCTTATCAGGGATAAAACCGCTAAAATGGAGTTCGATTTTTTGGTTAAGTCGGGAATCTGCAAACCTTCAAATTCATCGGTCTCATTGGCCTTATATTGGAAGCACCCAAACGATTGGCGTGCAGTTGTAGGCGTTTAAACGTTGTCACAGTACCCGATCGGTACCCTTACCACATGTTCAAGATATGAACACTAATTTAAAACTCAAAAATTTCTCTTCTAAATTTTTAAAAAGGTTATTTAGTAAAAGCTTATCATCAAGTTCCAATGGCCCCTGAACATATTTATATTATATTTATATTTTTATTCCTCAACAGTGTTGAAACAATGATGAAAATATTAACTGATTTGTAACAACAACAACCCATCAATATATATAAATATATATGTACATATAGATATGTCCAGTGGCCAGAATTTCTTAACACGTTCGGTTTTTCTTTGATAAGTTTCAGTTTTCCTTTTTTTTCAGCGCACTAATACGCAGATATCACCACAAAAATTGTACTCGGATTTAACAGCAATTGGGCTCTTCTTTCTTTGAATATTCGTAATTTTTTTTTTTTATTTGAAAATTTTTCAGTTTATTTTCAATTTTCAAAAAAGTTATTTTCTTCGATTTTTATTTTGTTTATTTTATCAGATAGTTACAAATTGAATGCCCCTTCTTTTTTCTCTTTTTTTTTGAGCACAATCATCTAGATATAATTCGCTCATTGCCAATGTCCAAAAATCACAAACATATTATATATCCACTGTAATTGACCGTTTTACCCGCTGGGTAAAGCGACATCCTAGAAAAGAGAACTAAGGGATATCTATGGGTAACAACCAGGATACCCACTACGTATCTTTTGGCTAACTACCTTTCGCTTCGACAACGTAACTCAAAGGTCATTTGGGGTTGCATTATCCATGGATTTCGTCATTGGATATTTATTTCGACATAATAAAGGGAAATAAAGCGCAAATGTGTTTTTGGCTTGTTTACAAGCAAAGAACATGGTACAATCAACAGCAAAATCATACAAACGTAAAAAAAAACAAAATTACACAAAATTCGTAATACAATGAAATAATATGAAATACTAAGCAATTAAAAAAAAAAAACAAATGGAAAATTTGCAAAAAATAATTACATTTCTTTCCGAATCGACGACACAAAATATTTACAAACAGGTAATTGCATTTATAGAATTGTCCAGCAGAGAATATTCGCAACTTCTCAGAAATTGTTGAACGCGGAAGTAGTCAGTGGAACTCCAAGAAGATAGGGCCGAACCGAATAAAAAGCACTTGGGAGAAGTTATCTGAAAACAGGAAGAAGTGATCACCAAATTACAACGACAAATTAAATTGATAATCAATGCGATGGAGGGAAATTTTTCAACAGTTCCGGCAACTAAGGCGGCTAAATAAAAACCACAACGTATTGGCTTGCATCAATTCCGTTGAAGTGGTGTTGCCTTTTTGTGCGCCGAATTAACAGTAATTGCTTGAACTGTTCATGTCATCGACAAAATAATTGACTAATTGGCTGATGAATCGAGGATCAATGCTACGTAATGGTTCTTCTTAGCCGGAGTATTATTTTGACTTTCGTGTTTTTGTTGTATAATTATTTTCTATTATTATTTTCCGGAAATATTGATAAACAATTATTCATTATTTTAATTCATTATTATTAACTCATGAATTTTTCGGTTTTGCGCGCTTACTACTTACACGCGAAGCCAGCCATCTCCTAACTGTAAAGACAAAAAAATTATTTATTTTGTCAATTGGGGCTTACCACTGTGGCTGCCGCAACACAGTTGGAAAATCGAGCGTGGTGTAAATCGCATTTTCGTGGCAAACTGTAAGTGGTTGAGTGAAAGACCAATTTTAGCGAGATCAATATATGAATATATTTACTAAGAGGTGAAGTTCATTTTACGTATATGGAAGGTATCCACGTGTGAGAGACTAATCGATTTTACCAATGGGAAAGTATAAGTATGATCATGCGTGTATTGAGAACTATCTAAAGAGACCACTTGCTATACCACGCTTTTACAAAACCCTGAATAATATTAAAGAAGTTAAATATTACGTCACTATCGAATGAATTATGAATATTCCGAATGAATTTAGACGTAGAAGTGCCCTCGAATTGAAAATTATAGATGCCGGAACTTCCTCGCACCATTAAGGATCACGGTTAATGACGGATAAAAGTTAATTGAGATATTAAAACGTAGATTATATTTTGAGAAACACATACATCCAGATGTGACATACAATATTCGCACCCTACGAACTACAGAAGATAAACGTATCAAAGCAAGTGTTGCCAGGTCTCATATGAACGACAAAGAGAAACAGTAACGTTAACGTTGCTTACTGAATTTGAAGACTTCTTTTTCGAAGAAAGTCACTTTCTTTCTTGCACGGTTGGAGTTTACCATGGAATTACTTGTACCCACAAGTGGACAAAACTGAAATTGATGAACAAGTCAAACATATTTTGTCATAGAAGAATATAATAAGGAAATTAGCTCCCCGTGCAATAGTCCACTACGGATCTTAGAATAGCACCCAGATAATTCGTCATTGACTATCGTCCTCCGTTTATAGTCATTGCTAAGTACTTAGTTCTAAGTTTGAACTCATTGCTAAATAAACTGGGAAGAGCCGTTTACTTCACTGCTTTGGCTAAGGGATTTTGCAATTCCCGGCAAGACCGGAAGATAGGCAAAAGACGGCTTCAACGCACAATCAGAGCACTACGAATTTACTTTTGACATAAAAAATGTCCCATCAAATTTCTTAAGTACAATGTGTGTAGTGCACGTGATGATATTTTTGTGTTCAGTACCTCGTTAAATGGAAATGAAACCAACCTTACGGCCGTGCTCCGGACTTTTAGGTAAGCACAGCTAAAGATTTATGTCAGTGAACTTGTTTTTTTCAAAAAGGAAACAGTTTTTTGGCCATATTCTGACACTGATAGGACTGAAAGATAACGATAAGATAGCCACAATTCGGAATGGCAGCTTTTTATAGAAAACTTGTTACTGAGTATACCAAAATTTCCTATCCCATGCGATGATGTCTGAAAAAGGATCCGATGGTCAATCCAAATGATGTGAACTTTATAAACTCCTTCGAAAAATCAAGGGATATACTACATTTTCTGCTATTTATTACATTTTCTCCTAGTTTTGAAAAAAAATTCAAAGTGGAAAAAGACGCAAGCGATTTTACTATTGAGGCGGCCTCGTCATAAGAAGAACACATTTTTTCATGTGCATCTAGGACTTTAAATAAACACGAGACAGACAACCCGACTGTGGAGAAGGAGCCGCTGGGCATAGTTGGGCAGTTCAGTGTTTTCGTCCATATATCTTCAGTAGGGGGTTCAATAAAAATATAGTGGGATGGTGAAAAGAAAGTTTACAAAACTTATGCTAACACTTTAATTCCATTTGTTTTATTTTCACTTTTTTTTAAGTTTTGACGGGCCAAAAATACAAGAAAGAAAAGAAAGTTAAGTGCCAATAGATTGTCCCTACGGAAAATAGGAAGAATGTCAAGCGAATAGGTGACACTGACACCTCACTGAAAGATGAGCTTGAACATTTCCATGGCAGCAAGTTAAAGCTATCCAAAGAAAAGAACGATGTAATTCGAACCTACAAATATTCTGATTAAGTTAATTTGTTTTCTTTTTTTTTTAATGTTTTTATTTCTTACGAGAACTTTGAATTTTTAATATCAACTTCGAATTTTACATCTTCTTATTATTATTTTTATATATTTATAGATTACTGTGTGAATTTACCTATAAATAATGTGTTATGTTCCAAAATGAATTGCAAATCAAAACTTAATTTTGTGTTTCATTTTAAAATATTTTTGGTTTTTATCAGCTTCCATATATCAAAATAAAAATCAACATCTTAGTCTTTGCGGATTTATTTTTTGTCTTTTATCCCAACACAGTTCAATTTGAAGTCACAGAATATATACTGGTTTAGGTCAACGGAGTTTTTATTATTTATTGAAGTTTTGAGCGTTATCAATTAGAGGGATAATACATATATTTACTTAGCCGCATTCAGTTGCCACTTAGAAGTAAATCTTATAGTAATTATTATTAAAAACTAGTATAAAGCGAAGCAAATAATTCATGTATAAATATATAAAAAAATTATATTCGTTACCTTTTACAAATTTAAAATTTTTTGTTCTGGTTCAACTGCTTGTAGCTAAAAGAAACTATTGAATGAACACACTCTTAAGCTTATTTACTGAAAAAATTTATTATAAGAAAAAAAAAGCATTAGAAAAACATAAAAAAAAATCCATATTTTGCGATGTTAGTCAAAAATAATTATAAGTTGTTAAATGTTACAGCACATATCAACACGTCTCCTCAACTTATTAAATTATTAAATTATTAAAGCGAATTTCTCAAATGATGATTATTAAACCGAATTTCAAAATGATACATATAATGAATATGTTTGATTCTAGCGTGATGATCACCAAATATTGCCATCTGTTGCGCACTCTGAGACTACATATAATGTTATAGGTTTTTCATCTATAAAACCAAGTTCTTCTCATGTCAAATAAAGTGCTTCTTTGAAGGCTTCTGTAAGAGCAACATATTCAACTTCAGCACTGGAGGAGAGCGCTGGACAACCTTCTCGATTCCCAAGAAATGAGCCCACCGCCGAGTAAGAAACAGAAAACTGATTGAGATTTTTTATCATTAGCGTCTTGCGCGCAATTTGCGTCAACAAAACGCGTAAGTAGTAAAGTCGTCTTTTTCTATGCTAACTTTGTATATTTGGTTTTTTTTAAGTATTTTGTTATGTATATAATGTATTACTTACCCGACTTCTTATTCACCGCCAATGCTTTGCATCCGATTTGTCGAAAAAGTCTCACGGACGGAGGTAAATCACTTCATAATTCTTCCGGAGTCTTAGTATTCAAGTGTGTGGGACATATACGCAGCAGTGTTAATTAGCTCTGCCCATAGTGGTTGCGGTAGAGTTGCTTCTGTCATCTAAGTCCTTTTCAATCCAATCAAAGTTCTATTGATCCGTTCGACGAAACCATTTTGCTGAGGTGCATACTCCACAGTTATTTGACGCTGTACGCAATCATCTTTAAATATGTGAAAAAATTTTATCGCTACTTACCGCTTTTATATTCCTGCCGGTTTGGGTTATTACTGAAAGCTAAAATTCGTTGAATTTTTCGTTCTTCTCAAAAATTATACGAAAACTTTGCTTGAATAATCATCAATAAACATTGCAAAGTATATGCACCTGTCTAATGATTTTATTATCATAGGACCACACAAATCCGTGCGGATAAATTCTAAACTTTCATTACATTAATTTTTTCGCGGAAAAGATAAACGAAACTACTTTCCACGAAAACATGTACTGCTAGATATGTCATATATTTTTAATTTAGGCATCCCCTTGGCCAGATTCGTTTTTTTTAATTTGTTTCAATTTATGTTGACTCAAACGGCTGTACCTCCTGTACCAAAGACTTACCACAATTTACTACTATTTCACTATTAAGATTTACTATTTGCTGCGTAAGTGTGCATTATGTAAAGTCCATCCCACTTTGCAACTCCAATTAAATTTTGATTATTTTTTATAATAACGGTTACAAATTTTTTCATTACGACGCCGCATCCGTTGTTTGTACTTTTTCCAGTCGATATTAGATTACAACGTAATTTGGAGACATATAAAGTATTCAGCAAATCTACAGTTTTGATATCTCCGTTCACTTTTAAAGTAAGCTATGCAGTTCCAGTACCTTTTACATCTAATTCTTTTTCGTTAGTTCATTCAATTTTTCCATCGAAATTGTTATCCATCCGGACAAATCGACGTAGCTCCGCTGAGTACGCGCCAATATTGATCGTAATATTTAGTAGAGAAACAGAAATCCTTTTCATCAAAAAATTCAATACAGCCTACATTTTCAAAAATATCTTATTTTTTTTTGTTTGTAGAACAGAAATGGATTAGGCCTGTATGTTTCACTTTAGACCCATAATCCAGTAACGTAATTGAAGTTTTTAATTTCAAAGTTTTTTAAAAATTATTGGTGATGTCGAATTATTTGATGATTTTTCTTAGATTTTTTGATTTTTTTGATTTCTAGGTTATGTTTGAATGAACAGTGTATTCTTCATTTTACAAATTTCTTTTTGTTCTGCTGAGATATTTTTGTTCTTTTTGTTCAATTGAGTAACATGCTGAGGTTTTTTGTGAACACACCAGACTTATATATATGTATATATTGCGCTAAACTCTGAGGTATATCTTTTTTCATTAGATTTTAAAGTTTCGCAAAAATATCTTACAATCTTCAGCTTTATGGCCTGGTTTTCCGCATCGATGACAATTAAAAGGGAAATACGGTTTTTAATCAAAAAATTTATTATAACGAGAAAAAAGAATTATAAAAACATAGAAACAAAATTTTCATATGTTACTCAAAAATAATTATAAGTTGTTTAAATGTTGTAAATCTTTCAAGACAAATTTCAAAAAATTGTTTGCAATTAATTTTGTTGTTCATTTACGACTATCTTCTCTTAGAACCATAAACAATCGCTACTAATTCTGAACAACCAATATTAACTCAAAATGTGAATTGAGAGGTAATCACATATCTGGAAGTTAGCTTATTCTCTCATAGCTGTGAAATTACGCGAAAATTAAATCGCTCAGGATTGGCGTTAGTATTAGTTATTCTGAGGTAGCATTGATTCTTTAGATTTGCAGTTACAATTACATGTATTTACCACTTGCTAAATTCTAAATAGCTTGTGGAAAGGTATAGAAAACGACGCGAGTTCAAACACAAATCGAAAGATCGGATGCTTATCTATACACTATACACTCTATACCCCACCAGCACGATATATATGTATATATATTTAAGTAAAACAAGCAAAAAAAAAAAAAAAATTTGCGTATGTCACATACTTAGTCGACATATCTTAATTAAAAATAATTCAAAGATATCACAGAAGACTTGGCTGCTGAATATAGCAACATTTACTACAAAATCGACGATTTGAAAAATTATCAATTTTAGTTCAAAAATGGCATCCTGTTGTAACTTTTGTTGTAACTTTTGACTTTTCGGTTGCAATATTAATTGCAAATGCAACCTTATAGCATTGTAGAATGTAGGGAAAATTCACTAACGAGAAATGAACGGCTGAAAAGTTGTCATGCCCGCAAAAGGAAAATGAAAAGATGGCCAACAGAGAAGGAGAGCAGGAATTTTTTGAGTCAAGTGAAGAAAAAATTTTCTATTCTGCGCGGTAAAGGAAATTCTAGTGAATATATTTATTTTTTAGTAAAAAAAAAATTGCATAGAAAAAAACTCGATAAAATTCTTCTTATATTATAAACTACAGCCACAATTTTTTTTGTTCGATTTTATATTAGATATTATGGAAAAGTGATTATTATGTAAAATAAATATGTTTCAAAACTAAGATAAATAATTTCCCAAAAAACAATACTTGATAAGTATTAAAAAACCTGACAGGTTTTGAGCGAGAAACAATGCTAAAATTTTAGGATTTAAATTGAAAAAAGATCTCAAAGTAAAAGAACAGCGAAAAAGATACGGCAAAGAATTAAATTTAACACGGGCCGATCATAAAGAAACGTACAATGTGCGATTTATTTAACTAAAAGCAACAAGTAAAATTTATAAATTATATTTATATAAAACCTATATCTATACATATGATGTTGTACAACGCACATGTCTGTGTAAGTACAATCATGAACAAAGTTTTGTGTCCGACTATCAAGTCGTATGACGTAAACTACGAACTGCATAAATGGTAAGAAGAAGTTACATCTTATTAAGTACTGTTCAAAATCATAGCTGCAGATGGCCTACAAAAGTATTTTTTTGCTAAATAAGAGAAGAAACATACACATCGGCATTCTTTCTATCACGCTACATCAATAATTATTATCAATAGATTTAATTTCTGCAAATTATACCACATGGTGAAGTGCAGCTTTGAATCTAAAATTTTATGAGTATAGTTAACGCCAAATATTACGAGTGTTCCAATCAAATTGTGACATTGCAAATGTCAAAACTAAATATTGCGAAAATAAACAGGTACTGCCAACATCTTCGATGTCATAATTAATAGGTGTTGAATAAGCGAGAATTCACATTTGTCACGTCGTTGGGTATGTGTCATTTAAGCGTGTTGCTCGTGTTACTACAACGTCTTTCTGTAAAGAAAGATTAAAAGGGAACTGCGACTGCTTGATAAATAAATACCTAACCGATCCAGTCCTTATCATCAGAAATAATAAAAATGATGAAGACTATTTGAATGAATCATGAACAGAGTTATCACAAATATTCCCGTAAGACCAGATTTATACGTATAAAAGTATGATAATTGTAATAAGAGGTTTAAGCTTAGGAATCTTGTTTCTTTTCTTTTTTTTTTTAAAAAAGAATGCAATCATGCATTGACAGGATTCCTAAGTTTTCGCAAGAAAAAGCGTTTAATGGCGGGAAGTTTTTCGGGTCGAAGGGAGACCAAGAGATAATGGGGTATTGTAAAGCTCTAGGAGCACATAGGATCCCCGTTCGATAGATTAGGGTTTCGTCTGTCCGCATATGCGAGAGGGGAAAGTATTTCTCTATCTTTTACTTCGTAAACGGATATCAATTTTTGTACTTATTGGGTTTTTTTTTTTTCATTTCTTAAAATAATGTACTTTTTTTTTTAAGTTTTCGTTTAATTTTCTTTAATTAGTTCCTCTTCTCGACACATTTCTTACTGGAAGTGATGTTCTTCTTCCTTCGCTTGCTTACATGGCACTTTCTTTGCTAGATTGCTGTACTTGTATTCTTTTCTAGGCGCAACAAAAAAAATGCGAATTACAGTAAATTTATAAAACATTTAAAAGTTTCTGGAAGATATTCACAGTTTTATTCTACTATATTCTTATATGTAAGTATATGCAAATCAAATTTTGTATTTTTTTTTATTTTTTTTTTTTATAAAAGCGTATGAAATTTCCGTTTTTGCAAATTACAAGGCCAGTTTTTAAAGAATTTATGTCTTTGGCTTACTTTCAGAAACCTTTCTGTAAACATTCCATGGTCTTGTCAACGACCTTTTTTGGTAATTAAAAACTTTTATTTTTTTAACTGGAAAAAATTAATTAATTTTTCCGTATCATTAGATGGTGGATACTATTTTCAAGAGAAATGCACTTCAGAATTTTTTTAACTCCAGGTTTCTTTATATACAATTTATTCTATAAGGCTAGGATTATTTATATTTTACTTTGGCAATATTCTCGACTTCTCAACTTTAATATTACTGTCCGCCTCAAATGTTCTCGTACGAGTAACTCTACCTTCCGCAATTAGTCCCCTTATATACATTTTTACAAGCATGTAACCTAACTTCATGGCTTCATTTTTAATCCGTTAACCTGCTTTTCCGCTAATCTTTTTCGTCGGCCGGCAGCTGCATGACGCGCCGCGAATATGCACTAGGGAATTTATTACTTGGGAAAAATCAATTAGTTACCATTAATTGGATTTCGGATTTCCGTAACAGTATATTAAAAACAATAAAATATCGCAAATGTAAATTAAATGTTCATGAACCAGCAAAGTGGTGGAAAATAAGTCAAAGTACATTAAGAGAAGCAAAAATACCTTTTGTCAAGTTCAATAGAATTTTTACATTGAAATTTATCGTTTTAAATATTGCAGAAAGCCGAACATTCATATAAATAAATATTGAAGAATGAAGTTCGAGTTAAGTAAAGTGAAACAACTCTGCAAATGGCGAATTGTGATTTGATGAACAAACTATACTCTAAATCTAAAATACACGGTTTGAAACAAGCCAAGTAAAACCAAAGAAGAAATGTTAGCGTATAAAGAACAGCAATCATATATGTATATTAATTCGTAACACACCTAATCTGATAGAAATTAAAACATACTCAGATGCAATATGAAAGGAGGAAGAGAAGGAGACATTGAACGTGTTCTATTATTTTTTTATATGAAAAGATAATTTAATTTGTCTCTTATTTCTTTTTTTATAGTATGTATAACATTATGATTAAGAATTAATCCATGTACACTTTCTAGTAAGTTTTGAGGACTAATCCATGCACACTTTCTACTAAGTTTTAAGAACTAATCCATGTGCACATTGTAGTAAGTTTTGAATTTTTTTTATTGTAAAATGATGAACGACAATAGTGTAACGTAAAAAAAATAAAAAAAACAGTTAAAAGATGTTCTATGAGTTGAAGAGCAGAAATTTCCGTGAGGATGGGATAAGTAAGTAAGTGTGTGCGTTTGTGTGTAATCACGGACGGTGACTTAAAGGACCGACAAATAGAGGAGGACAGCACAGGAGAACAATACCGACGGACCGAATGTTATGTGACGTCACGCTATAAGCGATACCGATAAGTTGAAATTAGTTATATTTTATTATCGTAAATGTAGCTGGCCTAGCCAGGCGGGGCAAAGTGTAACGAGCACGTAGAACGCATTTCTGTATATAAGCAATAAGAATGAAATACGACTAGATGTGTCTGACTAGAATAGGAAAGGCAAAATAAATACTTAAAAGTATAAAAAGAAAATCGACACTAATATTTGGCAGTTAAAGCAGTGGTGAACACGACATGGCGGCTCTTTTTTGCACATCTGCAAGGAACATAAATGCCGAAAAAGGAGAAAGTTATTTCTGGGCAGCCTGAACCTTCACCGAGTCATGGACTATTTCCCAGCATTTTCAACAGATCATCTTATAATTAATCTTTTAATTTACAAAGCTTATGATTAACCGTACGAACCGAACGTAATCTACGGGATAACCAAAATAAAGTAGGTAATCTCTCAACTTAACTGAGACCGAAACGAACTTTAGGCTTTGGTCCCGTTAACTGTTCCCCCTCCGTATATCCAATAACAGCCATAAGGAAAATCTGTTGAGTCAGCTTATTTTGGGGAAGTTGGGGACCATGACATCTTTCAATCACCCTTACACCGCTTTAGAGGAATTCCAAGATCATACATGCCAGGTACGGATTTAGTACGAAGCCGAATTGTTTCGAACCGTGGTAGAATCTATCGCTCTAACCTTTTTTTGCAAGTAGCTTGCAGTCATAACCGTGCGCCGCGGCCTACGTCATAGTGTAGCGTGTGTACTTGACAATATCGCTGATTCATTGCGACCAACAGTAGTTGTCGGCATCGGAGTTGCCTAGGAAACATGTTGACTGGATTATTGCTCCCGATCGGGACACCTATCGGCAGTAATATCACGCATTCCATTCTCCCCACCGTGAGCCGATATCGCTGCTTATCAAACAAGAAATATTTTTCAGTTGTTCAAGACTTTGTAAGTGGGCTTGTTCGACATTATACAATTAAGCACTGGTTGCTTGACAGAGTTCAGGCGGGGGTTCACTAAATATTCAGTCGTTTAAATTTTAATCTTTTTCAAATTAGGCTAAATTTAATAAAACTTTTAATGATTTGTTTTGATTTATATATAAAATACATTTTTATTAATCTGTTTGTATTTTAATCAGCGTTTCTTTTAATTATCATATTGCTTTTACTTGGATTTAAATTTTAATCACAAGAATAATTTTGAACCCCGGGGTTCAACGGACAACTAACCTAATCCTCAACTCAACTGAACTCTTCTCTTATTGCGCAAGATCGTCCTTGCCTGCTTTGATGTGTCATTGCATGCCCAAGTTTGTTAACGGCTTAGTTAGCGAGACATTTATTAACGCGAGATGATTGCTTAAAGCAAAACCAGCCTTGTACACACGAACTTTGCATTTCTTATAATTCCAGTTTTTTACTTCAGCTGTCAAAGGAATTATAAAAAGAAAAATGTAGCTGTATTTCGCTATTTCATAGCTCATTCCCGTTGGGAAAGAACAACAGTAAACACGGACCGAGGGTATTGGCTCAATTAGTCCATCGTCAACCTAATCGGCCTGTGTGACGGTTGTTTAGATATAATCGTGCGGCCAACCGTGCACACTGCCTCTCGGACATATAAATGACTGTACCCGGGATCTCCTGGATTACTCTCTTATTCCGGTCAGGATAACAATTACTTACTACTCTCACGTATCGTACATTCGATCACCCAGGGTCACGTCACGTGATCGTGCAAAGGCTTTGAAAGTTTACTATGAATGCGGGCTCCCAGGCTTCCTTTTGTGGTTCACGAGCCCTTCTGTGGCCACTCTCGGATTTTCGGTCATGGTGCGCGCGTAATAACTGAAATCGCCGCGCTATACCTCTGAGGAACGCCTCACGGCTCCTCCCGTGCTCTGTTGTCGGACATTGTTTGGGCGATTTCTTCGAAAATAATAAGAAAAAGATATCAATACTTTGTTATCATAGATAGATGATCGTAATCATGGAAAATAAATTCTTTTGTGCATAACTTTTTCCCTTTTTTTCTTCTATTATATCTCTCCATGAGTTAACTCAGACAAAGCATCCGAGTTATCGGTGTCCACTTGTACGGCCTTTAAGCCAATTGTGTACGCATTACGTTCGTTCTATCATCTTCTAAATAGTTAGAGAAACATAGCAGGTAGCTGTAGCACTGTAACCCATTGTAGCGATAATTTAGCGGCGAACTTCAATAGCGGAAGATGTTTCACCATGGCGACCTCACCTATTTTGGTTTCGACGTCTCACACTGAGTACTTTTCTCAAGATTTCTACGTACCGTTACAATTCGCAATATTCGCACTTTGTCCTTTACCGGTCTACTTCGATTTATTCACTCTGGTCCACCTTCATCATATGACACATTTGGCAGTGAATCAAATAAGCTGTATAATAAGCAATAAGCTTTGCTGTGAATCAAATAAGCTGGCCTGAGTCTATTGGCATTGGATACAAAGATATTTATTGTCAAACTAACGTGTTTATTTGTTCTGTATCGTATGATCTTCTTTACAGAATTGAGAAATAACAATTTTTTACAATTCGATTCGTGCGCTTTTTCGGATGTTCATGCGGCGAATGTGGTGCTTACAATCAATACCATTACTCTATCATTCGCAGTCTTTCCTAAGCAATAGGATTGTGAACTCCAACAAGCCATCGTCTAAAATTATGGTACATGCTAGATGCTTCGGAATCCTCAAATGACCTCAAGCTAAATAAGTATGATGCTCGTTTAGTACCCTCGGTCTCAAATTACTCGGCTTGCACGGTTCGTCACACTCATCGAAGGCGGCTCTAAGAAAGTGTCGACGCAATTTCCCATCCAATAATGTACGCTCCAGATAAGTACCTCGATTTTCAATCACCACTACGGTACAATGCGGCAAAGTCACACTATTGCAACTCCATTACCGAACATGATACTCTTTCAAACTGACTATTAACGATATACAGCCACTGCAATTATAAATGGTCCATAATTGCAATAAACCTGCACCTTTACACATATTGTTTCGTCTTTCTAATTCCGTATGAAATCGCCAGGCATTATTTTTTCATCAGTGAGTAATTTCTTTCGGCTGCGTTCAACTGACGGCTCGCGTAGGCAATGATCCCTTCCCTTGCTTCTTGTTTCTACGTCAATACGGCAGCTAATCCAATGTCACTTACATTTGCCGTATAAAACACGCACAAGTTATTATCGGTGATCCAGTTATTCGATAATTTAATAACTCAAATGCCGACTGCTGTTCCTGTAATGTAATTCGTTTTTGCTAAATTCACATTTTTCCATATTAATGCGCAGGTTTCTCTGATCTAGTCTACGGAAAAATTCATTCAAGTTTGCTAGGTGTTGGTCGAATACCCTCCCTGTGATGGTGGTAACGTCCAGATATGCGAACCCAGGGCGCTTTGAAGCATAACTGGCGCAAAATGCAGGCTAAACAGCATAACTCCTCACTGAACTAAGCGGTTCCCGGGCGCAGTAAATGCAGTATATTGTTTATTTGCGCTATCCAGAGAAATTTACCAATAAACATCATAGAGTTCCAAGATCTCCACTGACGTCCGGCGATTTCCGGGTCCCTTTCCATGGTGATGGGTTTATTCGGCTTGTACCTGTTCTTAAGATCGATGCTTATATGCATTCAGCTCGATGGACTGTATATGATGTCCGAACTTTTTTCGAGATTGCCTTCGTTTGGTGGGCAAATTATTTTCATCCTCCGTGCATCCATTCGGCAGTGGGTGGATACTTGTTTTAATATTGGCTGTTCCTGTACACTTTCAACGTTTTATGGGGAGTGCGACGTGCATGCGAAACGTTTCTATCGAAATAAGCTGTATTTGTTCCAAAATCCTATAGGAAATTGTAACCCAGGGCTATCTCTTTCTAAGTATTGACTTCATGCATTTCGGCATTCAGCGGTATTGTCCTTGCATCTTCTTTGTGAATTCTTGGGAATCGAAACTGGTGGCCACCAACTTTTTCGACAATTCGTAAAGGTTCTCGGGATCCTGTATAGTTCGATGCCCGGTTACTGGGAATATCAAGGAATGATCGGTTGTCTCTCAAGACGGAGTTCAGCGGTGAAACGCAGGCTGCATCCTCCATTGGAATGTTTACTTGTTGTTCAGCTAGTTAGTGCTCAAGTCACCAGTCTGGTTAATCATTGACGAACGAGAGTGGTTTGTTGTCGATGTATTAGGCCGACTTAACATTGACAATTTAGTTTGAGTTACTAAACCACTGGTTGATTTATCAGAACTGATACTAAGTGATGGTTGTACTTCATATTATCCTCTCGGGCGGTCAAGTTGCCAAGCTGGTTAACCATTCCGTCGGATATTTATGATTTAATCTTTATTTAATTTTTTTTAACGCGTTTGAAGACTATGTTCATCTCCCAGAAACTAACCCCAGCTTCTGGCAAATCTTCGACATTTCCATTAATATCCAGCCGGAATTCTGCGAGGTATTCAAATGAATCGACCTTTCGTAGAGTGTACACTTACGTAGCCCGCATTGTACGCATCATTCTATATCTAATTGTTAGTAAACTCTATAATACGACTACCTTACAATGCTATTCCACGTTGAAATAGTATGCCTATGTTCACAACTGCTAGTGGTTGCAGTGTGCTGATATACAGAAAGCGCTATAATGTGCTGATATAAAGAACAATAAATTCAGCACAATTACTATATACTATTTGACTACTTTTATGACCCGATCAACAAGATGTCGCCTTTCTTCTGTTTGCTTATACTTAAAAAATATGCGGGAATGCTTAGAGAAATATATTGTTGGACGTAAATAATCAAAGTAGAAAATCAGCACCTATTTTTACAAAATTTAAATTACTATAAATAAATTGTAAATATTGAAAAATAAGCAAATTTTGTAAAAACACGTTACATTACTTTCTCGGTATGAAAGCTTTAAAATACCTTTATTTTTCTAGTAAAAATTAATGAATCTCAGGTAATTTAGTTTAATATATTATCATAGCAGGATGTCTGCGTCAATTAACTTAGGAAGGTTAGGAAGGTCCCGAAAGCGGTTAGTATTGTTAGCTCCCCTCTTCGTAAAGAAAAACTGTAACGAATAATTTACTATAAAAGAACTCTTTTTTTGTACGTAACTAGTTCGGGGATATAGGCTCGCTATTAAAAGTGTGTCAATTTAATAATTTCTCCTAGTAGCGTATCGAACAAAATATTTGGCGGTATCTGATTCGGTATTGACCCACATTTTTTTTTAATTTTAATATAAAATGGGAATGTTTTAGTTATTGAGTTATTGAAGGACCAAATTCGTTTAACCCTCTTGAATTCGAGGAAATGAACAAGGTCTTACTTAGTATAACTATGTATATATATATACATATATATAGATATATGGAGTTAGTATAACTTTAATTAGTTAGTTATAGTCTTAGTTAGTATAACTATACATATATATATATATATATATATATATATCTGAACTATGAACTATAAACTGTGTCTGAAACAATTGCTTTAATTTTTAATTTCTCAAAGAAATACTATTGGTGAAGTTACGTATTTTGTAGGAGCAACCTACGAAATCTTTCTTTTGTAGCATAATTAAAGCGCACTTGGTGAACTCTATTATCAAATATTTTTAGGTTTAATGATTCGATCATAGTATAAGATGTCATTTCTGATTTCATTGCTGAATGTTTGGATACGGTTAAATTTTTGAGAAAATTTTTCTGGGTCGTCCATTGCTGAAGTTCTCAATGTATTAACAAAATTGTTAACTTCAATTTTAACGCCTAATTGTTTGCTAATTGTTTGCATGAATTGATGGTTGGTGTTATGGTTAGTCCGAATATGTTTCAAAACATCTTGTCTATCTCCGTCGTCTGTTAGGTCGAACAACTATTTTTGTGCATCACCCATAATGTTCAAAAGTTAACGTTTTTGTTTCTTGGAGGATATCATGGGCCAAATTTTAGACTTTAGGGTTTTTATTTCTATATCCAGCTCATTTAATCTTTTTATTACTTTAATATTCTGTTTTACACTTTTGATTAAACATGTTATATCTGCGTTGTAAGAAACGTAAGCTGTATGTCGTTTGATTGACTGCACTTTTTATCATAATTTTCTATGTCTGGGCCTCGCGTTGGAGTCGTCCTATTTCTGTGGGACGATGTGTTTGCCAATGATATTTTTCTTGACTTTAATTTTGTGTGATAATCAAAAATAAAAACAGAACAATAAAGGGAACTTGTACTAGGTCAAAAAATTTGCAAAGTTGAAAGGTTGGAGGCTCCAAAAATATGGACGCCCGTGTCCTTGCAAAGCTTCAAGGCGATTACACCAAAGAAATACATTTGTCAGGACAAACGGACGAACGAAACTTACATACCTAACGGACTGATCTTATGCCAAAGGCCATTCTACACCCTGCCATATCTCCATCGGCCCATGACTTTCTATGGGGGCAATCTCCGTAATCTACTTTCCTCTAACAAAAAAAAACAAATTTAATTCATTTCTTTTTACAGTAATAAAATCATTGGTAAAAGTTTATTGAATAAAACGTCATGGTAAATGTTTTGGACTCTCTGCAATAGTTAATGATGGACCACATGTCTCATTTAAAGCAATGCACTGGTCGTGCGCTGATGGTAGAGAGAGAAAAAGCGAGTTATACGCTTTATTTTCACTTACCACGCATTGTGTTTTGTTTTTTGCATTTTGCGATAGCTTTAACGAACAGCAAGATTTATTCAAAAAGTCCAAGTTCAAGGATGACTGTCGCCCTAAACCGTGTCGAGATGTCGCTTGTAGGGGAACTCCCCCTGCACCACTTTCTGCGCAAAGACGCGCTACGGTTACACGTCTCTAGTGTCTGGCTCAGTCGGTTACGGCTTGTACAAATATAACTTGGTTGTTGGCAATAGAGTTTCCTTCTTTATAGATCCAAACTGCGGTACCTAATTTAACTGCCTGTCAGCGTTTGAATTCATTGCCATTCATCCCATTAATTGCATCCCATGAAGGACCAGTTTCCTTCCCGGAAGGAGGAGATGGCAATATGGATGATAGGCTACCTACTGTCGCATTGTAGACTCGTCTTAGCATATTCTTCGTAGTGGGTTAGTGCCGGTGTCCTCGGAGAAAGCGGTTTTTCTTTTACTGAAGTTGAGGATGTTAATTTTCATGTGCGTATTCTGGATCTTAACGATAACAGGATATCGGTTTTTAAACTAAAGTCGGACCAGCAGAGAAGAATTGCGTCTTTTAAAATTCTTCCTGTAAATACAGCTTTCTGCCCTGATGGGACCTTAATTAAGGAGTTTATTTCGAGATTAAGTAGTCCCGGAGGTAACCAGAGGAGCGACTCGGCGATCCGGCCCTTCGTAAAGTCAATAGCGATACCTACAGTTACTACATTTTCAAAGAGCTAAAGTGTCAGTTCTGTAGCATATAACGAAATGTTAGAGTTCTAAACTCTATGCTGATGTAAGTTTATCTTAGTTGCTTAAGCCATGATTTTTCAGTGCTAGCGTTTACGTAAACTTGGTTATAGCCCGGAACGCACAACTCGGAGTTCTTTCCGGCTTGTGTTCACGTGTTAACACTCTGCGTTTTTACTTTGGTTCGCGCGAAAATCGTACGACGAAACACTTTTATTGCTTGTTCTTACGTTTCTCCTAATTCGGATGTAAGCGCCTCAGTTCTTCGTGAAATGGTGGATAGCATAAAACCAACAGACGTTATTGTTGTGCTTGAGACTTAACAAATTTCTAGGTCATATGTGTGAGTTAGGCACCTTACAGCGAAATGGTATTGTTAATATAAATAATAGGACCTTAGACCTAATCGTTTCTAATGTGATATATGTCTCAGTTAGTCAATGTTCGCCGTTCGTCTTACCAGAGGGTTCTCATCATCCGTAATTTAGCGAACTAATACAATTCAGTATGACGGTCCAGCCTAGTCTTTAATAAACCAATACAGAGGTTTTGGTTTCCGCGTTTTATAAAAGCCTGAATAATGCCATTTTATCTGTACTAATATCCCACCCTAGTGTGGAAAGTTCATGCCTGGCTTGGTTTAATCCTAAGTTAATGTGGATGTAAAATACTAAGATTAGATTTTTTAAAGCATACAAAAGAAGTGTCTCGTCCCTTGACTATGCGAGGTATTCCGTGGCCTGAATAAATTTCTATGAGTTCAGCAGCGAACATTATGCTACGTACTTGCTTAAGGTTAAATCTTCTCTCATCAGTTACTCAAAACCTTTTTATAAAGTCGTCAATTCTAAAAGAAAAATAACTCCAGTTTTTTCGGTTATCTCTTTAGATGGTTTTGAAACGTCGGATTTAGCTATATTTTCAACTTTGCTTGCTAATTTCTTTCAACGTAATTTCAGCTCTGCTAACTTTAACTCCTCCTCCTCCTTGTCCGCATCAGCTAAATGAGTGCATATCCATCCCAAGAATAATTATCTCGGATGATGAAATCTTACAAGGACTACGATCCTTGAAGTTTAGCTGTATGCCGCGCCCAAACGAGCTCTCCTCGTGTGTTCTCAAAAACTGCGCAGTTGAACTTTATCGGATTATTACATCCATTTTCAAACATTCTCTTGTAACAGGTAGATTTCCGGCCAGTTGGAAATCTTGCTTGATTTTCCCTCTTTATAAAAGTGGTAACAGCCATCACGTTGAAAACTATGGAGGAATTACCAAATTTAGTGTTTTACTTGATTTATTTGAGCGCATTGTTACGTCTCGTATTAACTTTACTATTATATCTGCCATCCCTCCGTGCCAGTATGCATTTTTGAAGGGTAAGTCGACCACCTCTAACCTTCTTCTATTTACTTGTCAGTTTTCAGGTGATACCTGAGGGAATTATGATCCGCGTAAAAGCCAGCGAACTAGGTCACTTCTTCTTAGTTCCAGGAGTTTCTGTACCCTTCCGCAAGATATTATGAATCTTTTTGCCGGCCGTTGTTCTGCACATTAGTTCCATCGGCAATACATTTTATTCTATGTCCATTGCGATACCATAGCTTCTTGGTACGTCACAGAACGGTTCAGGATCTTCGAAAGCCGCTCGGGCTCCCCTGTTAGCTATACAGTCAGCCCTTTCGTGACAGTACTAGCTTTTCTAGCTATCTTGACAAAAGGTTCGTCCATGAAGTTTTTCAGTACGTCTATGCGTCCCCTCAGATTACGCGGTTTTAATCTGTTGAAATTCGGCAGTCTAAGTGCGCTCAGGCAAGCCTCTTTTTCTATAGCGATAGAAAGAGGTGTGATGCACAGCAATGCCTCTAGGGCATTCAAGGGGCAGGATCTTATCGCCCTGGCAATGCGAATGCACCCGAGATGTCGGTTTTTATTCAATGCCGTCGCCGCTGATTTTTGCTTCACCTTAGCTGCGTACGTTAGCATAGGGTGGACTATGGTGATGTAAGCCCAGAAGATAATTTTTGGGCTTATACCCCATGATTTGCCATAAAGGCGTTGGCAGACAAAGAGTTCTCTGGTCGCGTCTTCCGCTTCCCATCTTAAGCGAGGATTTCAATTCAATTTAATGTGAAGATAAACGCCCAGATATTTCACGCCATTTGAATAGTTAAGGGCCACATTCTGCAAGTTGACGTTGTCCAATGCTAATTTTCTCGTTTTCGAGAACGGCACCAGGATCCTATTTTGCGAACTAATGTTCAGTGCTTTATCACGGCACCACTTGTGGGTTATACTTATGGCTTTCTGCATGCGATCAGTGTGTGTCTATTCATGCCAGCGGAGATTATCAGGTCGTCCGCATAACCTATTACCGTCGCGGTAGATTTGCCGCTTTGATTGGCAAACTGGTACTTGTGCAGGGGTCTTATTTCAAGGTAGGCTTCCCTTATGAAGTTGTCTAAAGTTTTCTCCATAGTTTTGAGGAGAAAGGAACTCAGATAAATGAGTCTATATGCTTTTGTTCCAATCTTGGGATACATAACCATTTAGTAGGCTAGCGAGACTTTCTGCGCCCTGTTGGAGCAGACAGGGCCTTAACGCATCTGCTTCTAGGGCTTTTTGGAGCCGCACTGTTTCAGGGACAAATTTGGGTCGGGATCTCCGTAGTTTGTTATCAAAATAGTTCGCTATTTCTATCTTTGCCGCCATTAGAGAAATGTAGGATGGTACTACATGTTAATTTCATGGTAAATCTGGTTAATGGCTATCAACTCTCCAGTTTTCTTAAGTGCGATTAATTTAAAATTTGTCCGACAAGCAACTTTCGTTTTAGAAAACTTAGCAAATCCAGATTAAATTACGAGTTTTTTACTGCTCTCCTTAGTGGCCATGTACTGCAGACGTCTTACCTAAACTAATAGTTATATGCTATTAATGAGCAGCGCTCTACCTACGTACTGATTCATATCTACGGAATGACGCAGTAGGGTATGGGTGAGTTTGACGAGTAATGATGTTCAGGTTGATTGTTTCTAATATGTTTGTATATATTGTCGCAGTGTAAAGATTTTTTCTACTGGAATTGTGAAGATCATAACGTGGACAAGATTGAGTTTATTACTATAAGAGTTAAGGGTGAATCATTATGCCTGTTGATTAGTGGTTCTTACATTCCGCTTTTATCCGATATTTCTATTTCTGAGCATCTGCGCTTAATCCTAGATATTAATTCAAAACTGAAAATTAATGATAGTTTTCGGTAACTTAAACGTACCTTTCGTCTTGGGAACGGGTGACTTAAGCTATTTTACGCCAATTTCGTATCCCGGTTTTTTTACCAGGTTCTTTGACATCATTTTTGAATTATGTCTATATCAGCTAAATGTGTGTGTAATAATGTCAATGGGAATTTATTGAAACTTGTGTTCAAATGACATTAATCTAAGTGTTTCGCGGAGTGAATCGTTCATTTGTTCGTAGGACAGTCACCTTCCTGCCCTACTCGTATTATTTAATATTTCGTTTAATGTTAGTAGTGGAAAGCGTTGCTGATTACTCGCTGTTAGTGATTTACAGTACGTTCTTTGATGTCATATCTGCTTCTCTGGCTGTTAAGCATAATTCTATTAAGGGCAGCTACACTGTTTGATTCTGGCTTTGTAAGAAGTTTAGGTGTAAGTGTGGTATCATTGACTATATCTGCTACTACAATGATGAACGTGACCGGAATTGCCTGAAAAATATACGCTACAGAAATCGTTCGCATTTTATGAGAGAGCGATTGTTGATAAGCCCTAAGAAATTTTTTGGGTTGATTTGAAACAGAAAGACAAAGGCTTCCTTCCGGTGATGCGATATGAACACTCCGAATCGTCTAATTTGATGGAGATTATCAGCTATCTTGCGGCGTTCTTTGAGAAACAATACTCTTGTAATTGTCTGCGGCATATAAACTATACCTACCCGATTGATTAGTTTGACATATCTTCACTCTTTGAGAAACAATACTCTTGTAACTGTCTGCCGAATATAAACTATGCCAATCCGATTGATTCGTTTGTTAAAATTGAAGAAGGAAGAAGTACTTCTCTCATTATTGTCTCTTAAATTTTCGGTGTATCTGGGGCAGGATGAGCTACTGTCTTGTATTATTCACGCATGAGCCGCCGTATTAGTAACGCCGTTGACAAATATATTCAATCAATATCTGCTCACGGGATACGTCCTTCCTATCTTGAAGCCTAGCTTCATCATTCCACTTCAGAAAGAAGGTCTAAAGGAGGATATTAGCAACGACAGGGAGATGGCAAAACTTAGTGCTTTGTCTAAACTTCTCGAGGGGTTAGTTACTAAAGAGCTTTCTGGATCATTGTATTCGGTTTTCTCTGTAGCACAGCATGGTTTCTCAACTGGTAGATCAAATCTATAGTGATCTGTGGGTCGGCTTTTTCTCTGCTCTTTACCAAAAGAGTAGCGTTGCCTATAATAACGGAATTCCGTTAATCAAGATTTCTTTCCATAATTCTCCACTCACATAGTAGCGTCATTTAAAGAGAGAATTATGAAAAGAGAACAACACCCAAAGTCCCTCTTTACAGTATAAGGGTGGGTTTTGCGCAGGCAAATGGCCTCTCTTTTTGATTACTGGGACAGAAGAGAATGCGGACAACACAGATCAAAAGAGCCGATAATTAAAAGTGAAATGGGCATCTGATACAGAATCTCGAAGAAGTGAAGTATTGAGTTGTTCGGACGGAAAGTCTCTAATATGGTGTAACGTCAAAAGAATTAAAAAAAGAAACCCAATGTAGAAAATTGTTCAGAATTGAGGAAAAATGAATTAAAATACATTAAGAACAATAAATATAACAATAAAAACAACAACAATAAAACAACAAAACAATAAAAATAAGTTAATGAACATTAAGAGTAGCACAAATACCTTTTGTCAACTTCAATCGAATTTTTTCTTTACAAAAAAAAAACTTGTCGTTTTAAACATAACGGAAATTTAAAACTTTCCTATAAAAAAATCCCGAAGAAAGCACATGGAGTTAAGTAACATGAAATAACTCTACCAATGGCGAATTATAATTGAAGAACAAGCTGTATTACAAATCTAAAAATATACGGATTTAGTCAGGCCAAGAAAAAAAAAATTTAACGGTACCAAAAGCAGCAATCATATAGAAGCAATAATAGGAAGTATGCCTGACGTGAGAGAAATTAAGACATACTTAAGCGTCAAGCAAAGGGAGGAAGAGGAGGAGATATTGAATGTGGTCTGCATATAACTGCATATAACTGCATATAACAAGATAAGTTAACTTAATTAGAAATTAGTTCTTACACTAAAAGAAAAAAGACATTGACCACTAGCAACACAGGCGATCGGCTCTAACTTATAAAAGTATATTAGATATTGAGCCTAGTAGTTTTAATAAAGTAATATATTGTATTGATTTTGTGTTCTGTAGATGATTTTAGAATGTCCATAGGATTAATCGCCACAAATGCAATACTTCTAGCCAAGGAAAAGTTAGGGCAGTCACAGAGAATGTGCTTTATAGTGAGAATTTGTTCACAATTGCAGATTGAAGAGGAAGACTTCTTTAAGATCCATTGGTGAGTTGCAATTGTATAGTCAAGGCGAATTCTCGAAAATATTTGAATGAATCTTGATTTGCTCAACATTTGTTGGATATGCAGATGGCATTAATTGAGGGTTAATAGAAGAGTAATGCTGATGATGGTATTGTAGATTTCCTTCTGAAATTTTCTCTTTAACTTTTCTTTCAACGTATCTTTGAGATCCAACTTTTCCATGATATCATCCATAATTACAGGTGTAGAAACAGCATACTCGACAGCTCGATCAGCCTGCTCATTTCCTAATAAACAAGCATTTTAATTTTTTCGCCGGGTGTTCTAATGATATTCCTTAGCTTGTTGATGGTGCTCCATCTTAAAGTCGAAGGATTCCACATAGTTTTTAATACAGACAAACTATCAGTAACAATGACGGTTTTGAGTTTGTCTTTATGGGCAAGGTTCGTAGCGTGAAGGATAGTTCTGGCTTCGGTTGTGAAAGTTGAAGCATTTTCGTGAAATATGTGATTGACAAAAATCTGTCCTGAAGCATCTATCACGGCACAAGCAGGTGGCAGACCCTAAGATTTTGAGCTATCTGTGTATAAAAGATTGCAACTGTTACTCTCCAGTACTTGGGTTTTTTTAGCTATTAGATTCCTGAAGACGTAATTTGGGGTATCTTCTTTTTTGTGCATAAGCAACGAAATTTCAAAAGGGTAGCCTTTCAAAATCCATGGACGTTTAAGCCCAAATTAGCGGAAAATTTTTAAGGGGATGTTCAATCCCTTTAATATAAAAAAATAATATAAATAATAGTCATTTCCAGATAGTGACTTTCGAATTTTCTTGGCAATAATAATCGTTTTCGCATCTTCACCGAGAATTGATTTGTTTGAATTAAGCTTGGGGACGATTTTAGCTTCTAACTCATAAAGTCTATTTTCTGAAGCTAGGAGACCAGTTTCAATTGTATATTATTTATGGGCGTCGTCCGAAAAGCATAGCAACTTGCTCTGAGTGCTTGGTGATAGACCGGATTAAGGATGTTGGTATTAGATTTGCAGCTATTGCCACAAATTATCAAAGCATAATCAATCTTGCTTAAAACAAGCATTTTTCTAAGATAAACAATAGTGTTAACATGCACATGGCTTTTCCAAGCAACCTATTGTATGAAATGCACCCTTGTTGGAATTTTTTAACCGAAGACAGTGTGTTTTACAACGATATTCGTTGCAAAACGTGAGCCCGAGAATATGGAGCGTCTGCACGTTTTGTACTGGTAAGGCATTAATATGCATCAGTAGATTTCCTGCATCTCATATCTCCTTTCGACAAATGTGCGTTTTTTGATTTTTGTATAGAAATTTTAGCGCCTGACGTGTTTGCCCATGTGGAGATCTCTCGTCCAACAGATTCGAAGATGTTGATTGCCTTCGTGCTATCTTTTTCTTTGGTTAAAATGTATACATCGTCCGCACAGGGACAATGTTCAATTCTCGGTACACGGCAAAGAATTTTACTAATTTCATCGAAAGCGATCTTGAAAAGCGTAACAGAAATGGGAGATCCTTGTGGAATGCCGTTCATTAACGGAAAGGAATCAGAGAGATGATTGTTAACCCGCCGATGCGACATGAATGATTTGATTTAGTTGAAGAATTTGGGTCCATCATTTCATGATTTCAAGAGTCTTAAAATAACATGAAAACCAACTCTTTCAAATGCTTTTTCGAAATCAATTAAAAGAATTGCTTTGCTTGTAAAATAATCAATATGTAAAAAGAAGATATGCGTGAAATATCCAGAATAGGAATAAAAGAATTTCTACAATGGGTCTCTTGAAGGGATTTTAAGTTTCCATTGTAGAATTTTAAAAACTGTATTAAATTGTAGTGATATGGAAACGGAGTGGTAGGTGCGTCAAGTTGACATGTCGGCGTCTCCGTCGAAAATGTCGCTATAGGAATTTTGCGTGAATAATTTGTTCTTACCAGCAGAATATTTTGTACATAGGCGGTTGCGTACATTTGAAGAGCAACGAGTGAGCGCACATGGATAACTTGAAATTGCAGGTTGACGAAAGGGTGAATTAATTACAACTTGTAATTTGTTGACTAGAGTTGAGAACTGGTGATTCTGGATAATTTAGTTTATTAAACTTTAGGATACGTGTTATTGTTTTAATTTTTTCAGTGTTTGCTGTTCCTTTAATTTTTTGAATACTATCTTTGGCGGGTTTCGCAATATAGTTTTTGGCTGATGGTACAACAGGTTTGACACTGGAAGGAGTTGGAGTTAAGGGGTTGTTAGGCTCGATTTGCGAGGCTACAGTAGCGTAGTTATTATTATTATTATTTTTGTTAATTCTTTAGGTTCCAAGTGGATTCATTTACCGGTACTTGCGTCGCGTTTCGTCCATGCTACAGTAATCTTCTGTTTTCATTTTTATAATTTCACGCATTTGTATATAACGGGGGGATTGTTTGTCTAACGCCGAGTGCTGATGATTGCAATTTATGCAGAAACTACGCGTACAGCTTTCGGCATGTGGAGGAAGACCACAGTTAGCATTATTGATCTGTCGCGCTCTACCATGATTAACAATTTATGCTAAGTTCATATTTTAACATAATATGACACCTAACCT